>CAUYQV010027463.1:0-18624 GCA_963574575.1 Galagoides demidoff | reverse complement strand
TTTTTTTTTTGAGACAGAGCCTCAAGCTGTCCCCCTGGGTAGAGTGCTGTGGCATCACAGCTCACAGCAACCTCCAACTCCTGGGCTTAAGTGAGTCTCCTGCCTCAGCCTCCCAAGTAGCTGGGACCACAGGCGCCCGCCACAACGCCTGGCTATTTTTTGGTTGCAGCCATCATTGTTGTTTAGCGGGCCCAGGCTGGGGATTCGAACCCGCCACCTTAGGTGTACGTGGCTGGTGCCTTAGCCGATTGAGCCACAGGTGCCGAGCCACAAAGTTGTGTTTATGGTTATGAGAGCATTCCAGAACTGCACAGTGATGACGGTTACAGAACACGGGGAATTTACTCAGCGTCACTGAATTGTTAAGGGTTAGAAATTTAAAAAAATCAACACGTCAAAGGTTAATTTCAAGGGTGGCGCCTGTGGCTCAAAGGAGTAGGGCGCCAGCCCATATGCCAGAGGTTCAAACCCAGCCCCGGCCAAAGACTGCAAAAAAAAAAAAAAGTTAATTTCAAACTGGGAAATTTTATGTTATATGCATTTTACCATAGTTTCTTTTAAAAAGAGAGAGAGAGAGAGACAAAAACAGAATCTACTATGTCCAGAGAGCTTTCGAGATCTGAGGCTGCGTCATTAAGTACTTTGAGATGTGCGGTGGGGTGAGTCAATCCCCACTGTGACTGTTTGATGCAGGAGCTTTTATTAGGCCCAGTTTTATACATTCATAAATGGAGGTCTGGGGAATGAAGAGGTTGGTGCCCCTGGGGTAACACATAGTCTGATAACACATCTCCCCTGTTGACCATCACACCCTCCTACACACAGGAGGACATCACAACTGCAGGCTGCTCCCTAAGGCACACATATTCCTGTCATCGTGACCTCAGGAGTGCAGCTGAGCTCCTGGGCAGCTTGCGAACACACCCTAATAAAAACTGCCACCTACCTGAATGCTGAGTATCACTGGAGTCACCTTCTGGGTGCTCCCTTAGTTATGCTCTGACATACCACCTGGTCCACCCTTCAAATCATCATTTCCAGGGTGAGTTTGCAAACATAGCTGTTAGACCTCCCGTGACGACAGCCCTGGTGGCCATTTGCAAACAAGGGCTCCAAAATCAGTTTGAAGGGTGGACGGGGCACTGGCACGGTGCACAGCTTCCCAAGGGGAGGAGTGGAAGGTGACTGCAGTGGAATTCAGCAATGAGATTGCACCACCTTTTCTAAGGTGAGGTCAAGAACTTAGTTGTCCCACCTCGTACAAATCAAACCCTCTAATCTTGACCATCCAAAATCTCTTTGAATGTTTTCACCTGTCCCCGGAGGAGGCTGTTATAGAATGGCCCGCCACTGAAAATGATGTTGAATCCTAGTTCATTTTTGTTTTTCTTGGTTGTTTTTTTGGGTCTCACTCTGTCACCCTGGGTAGAGTTCTGTGGCATCTTCATGGATCACAGCAGCCTCAAACTCTTGCGCTTAAGTGGTCCTCTTGCTTCAGTGCCAGGAGCTGGGACTACAGGCACCTGCCATAGCACCCAACTATTTATAGAGACGGAGTCTCAAACTCTTGTTTGGGCTGGTTTCAAACTCCTGAACACAAGAGATTCTCTAGCCTTGGCCTCCCAGACTGCTGGGGTTACAGGTGTGAGCCATCAGGCCTGGCCTGAGTCCCGGTTCTTATTTTTTGAGACAGAGCCTCAGGCTTGTCACCCTGGGTAGAGTGCTGTGGCATCACAGCTCACAGCAACATCCAACGCCTGGGCTCAAGCGATTCTCCTGCCTCCACCTCCCAAGTAGCTGGGACTACAGGCGCCCGCCACACTGCCCAGCCATTTTTTGGTTGCAGTCGCCATTGTTTGGTGGCATGGCCTGGATTCAAACCTGCCAACTCAGGTGTATGTGGCTGGCACCTTAGCCGCTTGAGCTACAGGTGCCGAGCCCTGAGTCCTGGTTCTTAAACTGCAGTGACCTGGGTATATACCCAGAAGATAAAAAATCACATTACAATAAAGATGTTTGTATCAGAATGTTTATTGCAGCCCAATTCATAATTGCCAGATCATGAAAGAAGCCCAAGTGTCCATCAATCCACGAATGGATCAATAAACTGTGGTATATGTACACCATGGAATACTATGCAGCCCTAAAGAAAACGGAGGCATTACCTCCTTCATGTTTACATGGATGGAACTGGAAAATGTTCTTCTTAGCAAAGTATCTCAGGAATGGAAGAAAAAGTATCCAATGTACACAGCCCTTTTGTGAAACTAATCTATAGCTTTCAAATGAAAGATACAACTTAATTCTAGCCCAAGAATATGGGGAGGGGGTGGGGAAGGGGAGGGGAGAAGGGCGGTTGGGTGGTGGGAGGGTGACCGGAAAGATCACCTATATATCTGTCTAACAAAGGTACAAGTGAATTTTCTAGAACTAGAATATAAATGTTTTGATACAATGACTAAGCAAATGACATGAAATCTATGTTAACCAGCTTGATGAAAGTATTTCAAATTGTATATGAAAACAGTACAATGTACCCCATGTTTGCATTAATGTATACATCTATCAATTAATAAAAAAAAGAATAACATTGGGCTCCTACTTCACACCATATATACAAATTAACTCATAATAGAGTAACAACATAAATACAAATGCTAGTACTGTGAAACTCTTAGAAGAAAGCATAGGAAGAAATCTTTATGACCTTGGATTTGACAATGGACTTTTAGATATGATACCAAAAGTATGAGCAACAAAATTTTTAAAAATGTAGATATGGACTTCATCAAATTAAAAACTTCAGTGCATGTCTTAGTCTGGCTAGTGTTGCTATAAAGCTATACCCCAGGCTGAGTAATTTATTTAAAAAAGAGTTTTATTTGTCTCACTATTACACAGGATGTATAAGAAGCACAGCACCAGCATCTGCTTTTGGTGAGGGTTTCCGGCTGCTCTAACTCATGGTGGAAGGCAAAAGGCAGCTTGTGGGTATAGCAGAGATTACATGGCAAGAAAGGAACGAGAGAGAAAGAAAGGGGAGGTGCCATACTCTTTTTAACACCTAATAGAGAAAAAAACTCATTCAGCATCCCACACTCCCAGGGAGGGGATTAATCTGTTCACAGGGGATCTGCCTTCATGCCCTACATACTTTCCATTAGGCCCACCTTCAACATAGGAAATCAAACTTGAACATGATATTTGTAGAGGCCAAACAGATCATATCCAAATCCAACAAAGTTTTCAAAGTGCACTAGTAAGACAGCCTATAGGATGGAATAAAATATTTGGAAGCCATATATCAGATAAAAGTTTAACATACAGAGTACATAAAGTACATCTATAACTCCACAACAAAAAGATAAACAATTAAAAACTGGGCAAAGAACTTGAATAGATGTTTCTTAAAAAAAAGATGTACAAATGGCCAAAAAACTCCTGACGAGATGCGCAAAATCATTAATCATTTGGACATGCAAACCCAAACCACAATAGTATATAATTTTATACTTTCTAAGATGGCTATATTAAAAAAATCAAAAATGGAAAATAACAAATATTGGCAAGGATGTGGAGAAATTGGAACTCTTATGTATTGCTGATAAGAGTGCAAAATAATGCATCCACTATGGAAACAACTTGGAGATTTCTCAAAAAGCGACACATAGAATTACCATATGACCCAGCAGTTCAACTCCTACATGTATCACCAAAGGAATTAAAGCAGGCACACAAACAGATACTTGTTCAGCCAGTATTGCTTGATATTCTTTGCAGTATGCTTCATAATAGATAAAAGATAGAAAAAAACCTAAGTGCCCATCCAGAGATGAACAGATAAATACAGTGTAAGCATGCAAAGGAATTCAGCCATAAAAGCTATGACATTCTGACACGTGCGACAACATGGATGAACCTTGAAAATGGGCTACTTGAAATAAGCCAGACACAACAGAAACAGATGGTATGATTCCACTTGTATGAGGTACCCGCAATAAATGAATTCATAGGCAAAGAAAGTATAATTGAGGTTACCATGGGTTGAGGAATGGATGGAATGAAGAATTCTTGGTTAATGGTGATAGAGTTTTTGTTCGGGATGATGAAAATTTTTAGAAATGGATAATATGGTTATGTAACACTGTGAATGTACTTAATGCCGCTAAATTGTACACTAAATATTGGTTAAAAGGAGAACTTTACCACAATTTAAAATATTAATACAGTATACAAAAATCATTGAATTACATACTTAGGGGTTTGAATTGTATTGTATCTGTATGTAATCTTATCTCAATTAAGGCGTTCAAAAATAATTTCAAAGTTCTTTAGGTAATTGAAAACTTCAGACTTATGATACATTCGGTTAATAAATAGATATTCATTAAATACTTAGATTACTATAAGTGAGATGAAATACTGAAATATTAATACATATAATTTTCAGGGTGTATGCATTTGTATTTCTTACTGTGTTCATTTTTGCCAAATTGAGAAATTATACTCTAAGCATATAGTACTATATCCTTTGTATAGCAATGAAAAGTTGTGAGATGTATATCTGCAAACCTTTCTAGTCTGCTGTAAGATGCTCATGTATGACAGTTCATGATTATTCACGTCCAAGCTTCTCTGTAAAACAGAAGTTACTGGTGGCTAAAATTTACAGTCAACAAATGTTTTGCAAGGTATGCAGAATGCATTTTATTAAGACAATGAGGATAGTTTAGTCATGAACTGAAATAAAGTGGTTGCTCCAGAATGAAAAAGAAAAAAAAATGTATAGGATAAAACCTGAATAGATAAAGAAAGTTGTAAAAGATTCATGGAAAGAGAATTTTTCTGCAAATGGCAAAATTCTATTGGATTACTAGCATTCTCTTAATAAGAAATCGTAAAAGGTTTTCTTTACCTTTTTAGTAATCTGCTTTCAAGGCAAATAGTCCATCCCAGACAAGAAAATGCCCAGTGCTTTATGTTAACTGTAGTATTTAAGAAAACCAAATTCATCTCACAGTTAAAGGAGCAAAGGTATTTTACAATCACGTTATCGTCTATGTTTACTTTTAAAATCTTACATTGCCACTTGGATTAAATAGGTAACCAAGTATTGTTTTTCACTCACCAAAAGTTCAAACCTCCTGACAACTTTTGATATTTTGCCTTCCTTAAATTGGATCTTAAATGTTATCTTTTGCACCTAAAATTGTCTTTGTATCCCAGAAGGTCCTTGGAAAATCACACAGGAATTATTCTTTGGCCTTGTACAAAGGCAGGTACTAGAAATAATTAGGTCTCTATGATGTGTTATGAGTTGCATAGGAAGTGCTGTCAAATCAGAAGAGATGTTTAGCCTTTCCTAGGTTAAATCTCTAAGGGTAAAATGTTATTAGTATAAGTATTTCAGAAATCATATGAAGTCCCTAGAGAATTTCCAGTACCCTTGCTGTCCATGATGTTTCTATTTATCCGTGGCTTTGTGCTATTTTGCCTAATAATAGAAAACAGTGAATTTGAAAGATGTTAACGTGATCACAGTTTTACTAGTTAAAATTAAAACCATTATGTTCTAGGCCAGTGATTTTCACTTAGAAACTTACATTGCTTGCCTAAGGAGTTTAATATTCTGTTGTTTAGGATCTACTTCAGAACTGCTAAATCTGTTTACTTGATGTCCTTGATATATGCTTGGTAAATTCTCACTAAATACTTGACATACTCATGCTATATCATGTCTCATGATTATTACACTTTACATCCGGAGATTTTTTCTCTGTAAAAATTATGTTCATCCATTTTTATTAATCAGATATCCACTCTTCTTTGAAAATGATGCTAATCATCATGTTATAGATATTTTGTCTAAAACTCTTTAGTTTGACATTATTTGAATTTGCATGCCACAAAGCAAACCATATCCTAGTTAAACACATTGTTTTGTAATAAACTGTCATCAGAGCTTTCATTTTGAAAATTATCAGCAATAAGTTAATCACAACAAATTTACATCTTTTGTTATCTACAGATAGTTTTCTTGTTGATTTGTTTTACTCTGATGCTTCCCTGAAAGTGCTTACAATTAGCCATAGGCCAGAATGTTTGTCTTCAACAAAGAAGGGCTATCTCAAGAACTTTTGAAAAAGGTCAGTGCTAGCTGGGTACTTTTGGGCACAGGGTTCTGGTGGCATCACTTAAACAACTTTGAGACTATACCAGTGGCCTACATCAGAATTTCCAGAACTCTAGCGGGAAAACAGATGGGTTCAAGAGCCTGGAAACCCAATATCAAGTGGAAGAAGAATTAATTACATAGGACTCAATAAAATAATAAAGGATGATTACGGGTTTTGTTAGGAATATTGCTGGTTACACAGAGCATGCTCTGTTTTCTGAATGCAAAGAATCCCTTTTTCTATTACCTTAATCTGTCTCTAACTCATAACAAGTTAGTAGAATATACTTTTGTAAAATGGAATTAAACACTTATCTTTTTTTCCCTGGTTGGTCCTTCCATAATTGAGAAACTCTCATTGAGTATTCTTATTTTCATGTCCATAAAGATATTTCCATAGGTTCAATAGCGGTTTATCCTTCTTGTTAACAAAACATAACCAGAAACATCAGTTATATAGTCAGAACTTTGACTGGAATGTCATATTTGAGAATGTTGTTAATTTAATTAGATATGAGTAGCTAGGGTTGACTTTATGGAGCCTATGCTTATGAAGCCCTCTTGGGAAACTGGTGTACCTAGCTTATAATGTTTTAGACTTAGAAATGAGTAAGGAAAATCATTGCCTGGTAGGCCTAGGAAACATAGGATATTTTGGTGGCCTTAAGAAAAGAGGGATTCCCATAAGTCTATATAGGTCTTGTTATAAAACATAATGGCAAATCCTTGGAATAGATTTCTAGCCTCAAGAGGGTTTCAAAAGTCCAGTATAAGATTCCTTGCAAAAACTTCCAGCGAAAGAAACTTAAAACCCGTATATAGAAAGCTACTATTTTTGCTACACCTATATAAATAATCAGGACAACTCTAATGAGGCTAGCCTTATTTCATGATCCAGAATAATACTCCTTTGATATTATCATTGATCAAAGGATGTGTGTATGTGATTATAGACAAAAACTGTTTCAATAGAAAATTGTATTTACATCAATAATGATCCATCTGAAAAAGAAATCAAGAAAACAATCTCATTTACTATTGCAGCACAAATAACAAAATACCTAAGAATAAATTTTAACAAGGAAGTAAAAATCTGTACACTTAAAATTATAAAACTTTGGTGAAAGAAACTGAATAAGACAAAATATAAAAAGATATCTCATGGATCAGTACAATTAATATTATTAAAATGCCCCCACTACCCAAAGTGACATACACATTCAACCCAATCCCTACTTATTTTTTGCAGAAATAGGAAAAGAAAACAATTCTTCAATTTATATGGATCCACAAAAACTCCAAGTACTAAACAATCTGGAGGAAGAAAAACAAAGTTGAAGGCATCACACTTCCTGGTTTCAAATTATGTTAAAAAGCTGCAGTAATCAAACATCATAGTACTGGGATAAAAATGAATGCCTAGATGAATGGAAGAGAATAGAAAGCCCAGAAATAAACCTATACACATACGGTCAAGAGTGCCAAAAATACATAATGGGGAAGAAATTATCTTGCCAATATATGGTGTTGGGAAAACTGGATGTCCACATGCATAAGAATGAAATTGGACCCTTATTTTATACAATATACAAAAAACAAATCAAATGAATTCAAAGATTTAAATGTAAGACTTGAAACCATAAAACTCTTAGAAGAAAACAAAGGGAAAAGGCTCCTTGACTTTTTTCTTAACAATGATTTTTTAAATAGCAAAAATAAACAAGTAAGACTATGTGAAACTAAAAGTCTTCTGTGAAGCAAAGGAAACAATCAACAAAAATGAAAAGACAGCCAACAGGGTAGGAAACAATACATCAGATATGGGGTTAATATCCAAAATATATAAGAAATTCACACAACTAAATAGCCAAAAAAAAAAAAAAGAATAAATTCAATAAAATGGGTAAAATACCATTGAATAGACATTTCTTCAAAGAAGACATATAAATGGTCAACAGACATGGAAAGGTGCACTACATTGTCACTAATTATCAGGGTAATGCAAATCAAAATCACAATGAGTTACTACCTTCTACCTATTAGGCTAGTTATACCAAAAAGGCAAGAGATAGCAAGGGTGTTAGCAAGGGTGTAGAAACCAAGGACTCTTGTATGCTCTTCGTGAGAATGTAAATTAATATATACATTTTGGAAAATAAGTTGGAAGTTCCTCAAAAAACTAAAAATAGAATTATCGTAAGACCCAACAATCCTTTTTCTGGGTATATAATCAAAGAAAACGAAATCACCACTTTATAAAGGTATCTGCACTCCCTATTCATTTCATCATTATTCATAATAATCAAGATAACATAAATAACTTAAGTGTCTAGTGATGTATGAACGAATAAAAAAGCTGTAGTATGCATGTACAATGGAATATTACTCAGTCCCCCCAAAGAAGGAGATCTTGCCATTTGTGACAACATGGATAAACCTGGAAGACATTATGCTAAATGAAATAAGGCAAGAAAAGAAAAATACTGCGTAATTTCACATCTATCTGGAATCTAAAAGTAAAAAAAAAAAAAACTGAATACATAGATATAAATAATAGAAATGTGATCACCAGAGGTGGGGCCGCAGCAGAAATGGGTATATACATATAGATTATACTTAATAATATTGTATTGTATACTGGAAATTTGCTAGGAGAGTAAGTTTTAGGTACTCTTATCACAAAAACAAGAAAGGTAACCATGATAAACTATGTTAGATGATGGATGTCAAATTACTTATTATAGCAATTACTTCACTATGTATAACTACGTCAGAACATCATGTTATACACCTTAAATATAAACAACAATAGAAAAAAAGAAACTGAAGCTCATCCTTTTGTATTATCAGATTCTGGTCCTGTTCCTTGTCTCTGAGCTATTTCTTACCATTGTGTAACTAATAGATATTCAAGTTCTGTCTTTTCTGGTAGACATTTTTTCTCCCACTGTGGAAAAACCAGTTTTGGTATCTACCTATAAACTGGACTAGATCCCTAATTCTTAAGACATACCAAATTTTCAGTTCTTCCAGTTTCTTTTTATATCTGGCTATATTAGTCCAAATTAAAGTTTCTAGTTTTTTCCTGCCCCCCTACCTTGAAATCAACAAGAACTAAAACCTAACTATTCAGATCCTTACAGGGACTCCAGGTAGCCTTGTAGCTGGTCTTTTCCCAGGGATCAGAAAGAGCATTATAGATCTATGGTTGAATAACTTGACATATACTTTAAAGGATTCATCACTGAGGCAGACTACGCATGGGCTGGATTTCTCCATTGAGAAGTGTTTGGGACCCTAAGGAAACCTTGGGAAATTATCAGGCCATGCATGCCCTTACAGGTGAGGTTGCAAATACCGTGGATAATGCCACCAAGAGCACCAAACCTTCAGTGAGCAATTTTGCATTATTGAAAAATCTTCATTCACCAACCTCTTGGAATTTGCTGAACTGGGTATCTTTAGCACTCAGCTCTTAGTTCTTCACTTGTATATGACCTTTTAAAATAACATTTGTCTTTTTCATTTTGAGCATCGGTCACTTACTGTGCCTCAATTGTAAGGTTCTAAAACCACAGAGCTTTGCAGCCTGGCTTAACAAATGGCATAACCATTTGGAACCAGCCCCAGCACACTATGGGCCTCCCTCTAGTGGCTTGGTGGAACGAGAAACCCTCAGAAAATTATAGGAAAAAATTGAGAGACTAAACACTACAGTTTGAAGAGTAGTGAGGGATTCAGGAGACAGCATACCTATCTTTGTGAGGTTTCCAGTATGCCACCTCGAATATCCGGCTAACTCTATTTATTTCATACATCAGTGCTTCAGTCATAAATCTGAAGGCAAGGCAAGCAATCCCATCACTGCTCTGGCTGCACTGGCATTTCTTTAACTAAACTAATTTTCACTAACTACATTAATTGTATGGACTTACTCGCTACTTTTATTGTTTTAAGGTATTTATGATCTTTATACAGAGGTTGGATAGTGAAACAGTCCAGGAGCAGGACGTCAGAGAAATACCCTAATTAGACCAAGCACACAAATCACACAAGTGATTTTTTTTTAATACCCCAAAAGCCTTATGTCCAAACAGACAGGCTCCTCTGGCCAAATCAAGGTGACAGAAGAAAAGAGGTATTTCATCCCTTATCTGGTCCAGAGCAATGCAATTCTTGCTGTGTTCAACAAAGTTTAAACATTCTACATTCCCAAATCCTTAAAATCACTCTCCCAAAGCCAGCATCCCTGCACTGGCAGAAAACCTCCCAGAGGAGGGGGAAATTTCCAGCAAGACAGCCTTCAGGATTTTAAAAGGGAGCAGGTCCCACAGTGATTTGCACGGAAATGAAGGTTCTTCTTGAATCACTTCTCACCTTTTTCTGTTCTCCTTTTCTCCATCCTCTGCAATCCTATTCCTCATTGAATTCCTAACTTTCTTACAACTAATAGTTGAACACTGGTTTCAAGCTTATAAAATCACTATTACTAGTAATGCCAGCACATCAAGATAGGACTTTTCCCTTAAGTATTCCCACACGCACCTTTTAGTGTAACAGGGATGACAACGCTGAGAAAACACTGACCGTAGGACTATTTTACTTCATCATTCCCTATTCAGGTTCCATTCTTCTGTGAGTTGTTCAAGGACAGTCTCTTACTGAGTCTGTCTTGAACAGGAGAAGGGACTAACGAGATTGACCAAGTTCTGTTTGACGTAAGGGTAGACTGGATTGATTAGGACACTGACAACCTAATTCGGGGGGAACTTCCTGTGGTATAATTTGTTCGCTCATCTCAGTCCCAAATGTTTGCCTCCTATGCTTAGCATGAATAAACACTTCCTGCCTCAACCTTCACCTTATCGCATTATTTCATATGGTTGGGTGAAGTCGTGCCCTCTGGCCAGCAGTTTTATCACCCACATCCTCCTTCCACAGCCACCTTTTCCATGGTCTCTGAATATAAAAGCTTTGCTGAGCCACTTCTTCCCAAAGAATGTTTCTGACTTAGGCTTGAGCATATCTTTGGTACAATTGTCCTCTTTTCCCTATCCCAGTAGCCCCTCTTGAAGTATTTCCATACTAATTTCCAGGTGTGTCTTTTTTTTTTTTTTTCATGAACAGGACTTCCTATCACCAACTTGACTGTGTGGTATAGAATCTTGAGCCCTATTAGCAACCATCTAACCAGCAAGCTGATGTCTTGGGGTTCCTTCCAGCCACCAGCCAGTCCACAATCAAACCTTGTTGCCCTTTCAGCCTCCACCCTTCCCATGCACTGATAACCCCAGGATTCCTTCTTTCCACTAGCCTACCCCTGCTCTGTAGAACCTTGAGCCCTATTAGCCACCATCCATGCCCCAAACTGATACCCTGGGGTCCTTTCCAGCTGTGGGGCTACCCACGAGCTATAGATTTGGAAGCCTTTAAACCTTTCCATAATCTTTGTCTGGGAACCTGGGAGGCCCTTCCAGCCACTGCCATGGCCCCTCACTAATAAACTGTGGCCCTTTGGGCCTTCTACCTGCTCTCCTGCTGTGGAAACAAGGGCCCTTCCAGCCACAGTCTGGACCTCCTTCTGTTGCCTGAAAGGCCCTTCCTGCTACTTTTTTCCTTTACACTGGTGCTCCAGGGGACTTTTCTGACCACCAGCACGTGGGTGCACTAGAGCATCAGTCTAGATCAGAACTAGACCATCAGAACTAGAGTTCTGGAGGCCTTCACACCAACATGCCAGTGAGCTGGGACTCTTGCTCTGATCTGCCAATGTACTAGAGACCTCTGCCAACCTCTGAGGCAACTACAATGTGTCCTGGTCATTTGATTGTTGTGGTGGTCCCCCTGATCCTGGACCTCAGGATACCAACTGGGTCCAGGAATTTGGCTCCTGTGGTAGTTCAAAGAGGCTTTTAGCTGTCAAAACATCTCAGAGGACTTCAGGCACTTCAGAAGCGTGAGAGGGAGCCTACATGGGTTTGAGCTTGGCCACCTTGCCTTAGTGGAGACATGCAAGTTCAGGAACCTGGATCAACCTCTCTGTTCCAAGTGAAATAGATCTTGCTTCCCCCTTAATCAAGGTGGAAGAAGGCCTTGCTGAGCCCAACAGATGAGCTGAACATTTAGATGAGGCACGTGAACAGCAAGTGGTCCCCTAGCCTGCTTCCAGGTCTGGAAAGTGGGCGATTTAAGCACTAGAACAATATACTTAGTTTGGTCAGCAGGGAATGCTTAACAATGTTTTGAAAGATGCACAGGTCATTTTTAAAAGACTTAGCTCATATACTATGAAAAGATATTTCTAAGTTTTAGTGTCAACCTTTTAAAAGTTAGCTTTAAGTTCTTATTTTACTACATCTAGGCTTTTAGAGCTATAAAGGTTGCGGCATATTACTAAAAAGCAGAGGTAGAAAATCAAAGGTTTTGTAAGTAAACTTTTGTTTTAAGAAACACTTAGAAAAATAAATATTTTCTGGAAATGACTTTTGGAAATGTAGCCACTAGAAAGGAGACGAGAAGCAACACATGATCACATTTTACCAGTGGGTTATAGGATGTGGAGCAAAAGATCTTGAGAAGGAAGAGTTCATAGTTAACGAACTTTTCCATGGTATCACCACTGTTCTATGTATGCATTTTACTCTTCCCTACTCCCCACCCTTACCTCCAAACACTGTTTCCTTTCCCTTTTGTTACTCTTATTTTTAATTGCAACATAATAATTCTAAATATTTAAAGGGATGCGTGATAATTCAATATATATGGGCAATGTATAATTATCAAATCAGAGTAGTTAACAAATCTATCACTTCAAACATTTACCATTCCTTTTGTATTAATTTTCCTTTTGTGTAAAAATTAATAATGTCATATCCTTGTTAAAATAGCTAGATATTCTAACATGTTCTGTATGTACAAAGTATGTTAAAAGTAGTAAATAAAATAACATACTTTGTTAATTATTTTTGTTAAAATTCATATGAAATCTTACCTTCATATGAAATGGCTAAACCTTGTTTTTCAGATGTAATTTTCTGCTATGTTTACAGTACTTAATGGACAAATAAATCCCAATGTTGCAACATCTAGTATCCAGATTAAGAATTTTATGAATTCTTTTTTTTTTTTTCTGAAATGGAGCCTCAAGCTGTTACCTGGGGTAGCATGCCATGGCATCACAGCTCACAGCAACCTCTAACTCCTGGGCTCAAGCGATTCTCCTGCCTCAGCCTCCCAAGTAGCTGGGACTATAGGCACCTGCCACAATGCCTGGCTATTTTTTGGTTGCAGCCGTCATTGTTGTTTGGCGGGCCCAGGCTGGATTTGAACCCGCCAGCTCAGGTGTATGTGACTGGCACCTTAGCTGCTTGATTCACTGGTGCCACCAAGAATTTTATGAATTCTTAATTGTATGAATAAAGCTATAACATTTATACACTTTGTGTTGAAACTTATAGGAAAACTTGTCTTCTGTAAATTACTTTGTAAATTAATTTAAATTTATTCATCCACTTCTGAACACTATACTTATCTATACTTGTTCACTAGATTGGTGGTAAGGAGGGGAAAGTGAGGAGAATATGGCTGAGGATCAAGATGGTCACAATTAGAAGACACTCAGATATAGAAATGACAATCGTTTCACGTGTTTAATTTTACCTAATGGCACTGTGTATAAGTGGACAAATAAGTTATTATTTTGGATAGGTAGACTTTCTGGATGTTTATATTTATCTAATATATTTATAGTAGTAGTAGTAAACTAAGGCTATCATTGGAAATTTATATGAAATTTTGTCTTTTGGTAAGGGAATAGCTATACCTTCTCTTTGAGCAGTACCTACTACAAGGAAGAAGGAGAAGACAGTACTCAAGTGTCTGTGCCACTGTATTCATAGTTGGAACTTTTTAGACAAACCTTTCTCCTCTATCTTCTGTACATGTTTTACTTTGTCAGTTTGCAGTATTTGTAGGGAATAAACCAGTTGTTAGTTTACACCTAGTCTTTCTAGAATTTAAAGAGTTTTCCAGTTATGACAAAAGAAGAGTTACTAAACTATTCTTCATTCATTGTTAAATTTCATGTGAAAGAATGTCTTCTGAAAACCCACTGATAAAATGTGATCATGTGTTGCTTCTTGTGTCCTTTCTAGTGGCTACATTTCCAAAGCCATTTATGAAAACCATTTATGGAAGTATTATACATTTGTTACAATCACCTCAAGTGCATATATGTATAGATAGATAGGAGTCAAAAGGAGTGAGAAAAAGAAACTTTTCAGGCCAAATTGGCCCTATTGAGAGGACAATTTCATATTATAGCCTTCCTTACATCTATATAATTTATTTAATGTCATTTATATTGTGGAAAAATTTAAGTCCTAATTTGAAACATGTACTATTTCTGGATGTCAGAAATGCGCAACATCGCTCGGTGCCTGTGGCTCAGGTGGCTAAGGCGCCAGCCACATACACCTAAGGTGGTGGGTTCAAATCCAGCCCCGGCCCGCCAAACAATAATGACAGCTGCAACCAAAAAATAGCCGGGCATTGTGTCAGGCACCTGTGGTCCCAGCTACTTGGGAGGCTGAGGCAGGAGGTTCACTTGAGCCCAGGAGTTGGAGGTTGCTGTGAGCTGTGATGACACAGCACTCTATCCAGGGTAACAGCTTGAGGCTCTGTCTCAAAAAAAAAAAAAAGAAATGCACAACATATGTTGTTAAAAAGTGAACAACACACAACCACTCATATTTGTATGCATTTCTTTTGGCCAGCACTTATACATATATAGTAAAATTGTCTTCCATAAATAACTTTGTAAATGAATTTCTTTATCCACCTCCATTAATATTTTAATAGTATATGCATAGACCTTATAATGAATTCTTTCAGAAGCATTAAACTTACTGCATTCCTTTGTTTTGTGTCTCAGTTTAAATTGAACATTAAGAGAATGTTTAAATTCCCTGATTGTTTCCTTCATTTCCTTAAGGTCTATCATATTGTTTCTTCATAACTTTCATCTGATTTTAGTTCTATTTTCCCACTTCCTTGTCAATTCCCTTTATTTCCTTTATCATCCATATTTCAAATTCCTTTTCTGTCAACTCCATTAATTCTTTATGGTAGGAGTCTTCTCCAGTAGCTGCCCCATAGTCCCTTGGGGGTGCTGTTCTGTTTTGGTTTTTCATTTTGCCAGAATTTTTCTGTTGGTTCCTCCTTGTGTGTGTTTTCTTCTTATTTAACTCCTTGCCCTACACTTTTCCTTCTTACTGCCTCCTTCACTTTAAATTACCTTGTCTCAGAGCTTAAGTGTTGAAGTGCCCTCTTGGTATAAGGTGAAAAGGAAGAGAAGGGTAAACAATGAGCAAGGAGAAAGAAGAGTAAAAGGAAAAGAGAATAAAAGAGAAGTAAAAGAAAGGGAGATGAAAAATAATTGAAGAACAGGAGAGAAGGAGGACAGAAAGAGACAATGAGAGTGACATAAGAAATCATATTATTCAGCACAGTGCTAAGGCCATACCTACAAGTTAAAGGTTTTGGGGGGCTGGGCCCAGTGGGTCCCTCAAAGCTCCCTTATGCTTACCAGCCTAAGCATAGTAAGACCCTACTTTTGCCAAATACATGAAGAGAAAGGAAAGAAAAAAAGATAAAAACAATAAAGACAGAAAAATTCAGAAGTGTGGACCTGCCAATACTGTTTTTTCCAAAGACCAAAGGTAGAAGGACTCCACAGACTGTGATCTCTTGACCTCCTTAGTCAGACCACTACAATGACCTCCCAGCCAGACCAATACAGTGACCCTCCCAGCACTCAGAGGAAAAGAGAAAATAATTAAGAATAAATAAGGAAATTAAAAATACAGTTATAGCACATAAAGAAGAAAGAGGAAAAAAGACAGAAAAAAAATAGGGGGGATAGTATAGCTGTTTTATGAAAATTTATGTGGGAAAGATGAGAAAAATAGGAAACTGTCTACTGAAAGAGGAAAAAAAGAGAAGTAAAATAGAGAGAGAATAAATAGGGCTGAAATACTGTAACAAAAATACAGGATCCCTTGCTCTTGAAGAAAGTAAAAATGGAAATTAAGAGTACAACCAAGCAAACCAATTAGCAAAAACAAAACAAAACAAAAAACTCAAATAACCAAAACAATAACCTCAGCAACAAAGAAGAAAATTGCATATATACTTGTTGCAATATATTTCCCGGCCACCAGGTGGCGATGTGGTTTTATATGCATACATTGCAATGTATTGCTAGGCCACGAGGTGGCGCTGTAGTTCTAGGAGACAGAGAACACATGTCAAAAACCACTTTCTAGTTTCTGAGAACTGGTCCTGTCATCCTGACTTAGTTGCCCTTGGTGAATGCTTGGTTGTTCCCCAAGCATTCAGTCCCTGCTGGGTTGGGGTCTTAAAGCACTTCAGAATCCTTAGGAGGCAAGTCTTACAGTGCCTCCTGACAGACAATCCATGAGGTGCTGGAGCTACTCAACTCACCCCAAGATTGGAAGCCTGAGTTCAGCAAGCATGCCAGAGGCAGCCGTGCTATAGGTCCCTGCAGACAGTTTTTCCCACATGACCTTCCTACAATGGCGTCCCAGCTAGCAGCCACGACCTTCCCACAATGACAGCCCAACCAGCAGCCAAGCCAATGGTAAATCCACTCCACCGAGTAGTCAAAGCTGTACACCGTTTGAGTCTACCCACTCTCCAAGTTTTCCACTCAATGCACAGCTTCCCCTGAAATCCAAAAACTGCAGAATGGTTCCCTCCAGATGGGGGGGGTGGGAGGGGAAGAGTGGCTGTGGTGAACTGCTCTCATGCACTTGCCTACTGAATCAGTCCTCCACAGTTTCAGACCTCCTGCTGTCTCCTGCAGTCCCCCACTGCTTCACTGTGCCCCCAGAAGGTGGTCAGAACAATTGTGACAGAGTAACAAAATTTTGTAATCCTTACCCAGTCCAGCTTCCCTGCCATGAGCAGGAGCCTCTGATGTAAAATGTTTATGAAACCAATCAGAAAAGATTCCTTGGTGAACCCTGCCCTTTGTCAACATGATAATAAACTGATAAGAAATTCACTCCTTGAAAACAGTGATTATGTGAGATTTTTGTCTATCACAGCAAGTTTACACTTTTGCATGCCTGCTGCATTAGCACATCTCACTATAGTTATTTCGTCCTTGGCATCCTTAATTTCTGTAGGGGCTGTCTCACCAGCCTTAGTCAGTGTCTCCCTGGAGCAATAACACCACAACAGTAATGTTTCATCAGCATTACAAACTTGTTCTTGATGCACTCTTTCAATACACAATCAAGCTGTTCATTTTAGCTTTATGCAGTGTTTTTTGTAAACTTTTGTTTATCACTTTCAATATGGAATTTTAATAGTTTATTGTTCTGTTTCATCAGGTCATAGATAGCATTCTAACACCATACTCTTCTTTGTTAAGGAATAATGTTGCCTAAGTGGCATGAAAACTTTAGAATAATATCTTGATGATGCACTTAGGGCAGCCTAAATGGATTATCCTGTGTAATTTCCACTTTTACCTTTATATAAGTGTTTAACTCTGTCTCTTAAGAGATATAGAGCTAATATATATTATAGCCATTTCTAATTCACTTTGCAGATTAAAATAAAGAAAACAAATTTACCTCAATATCTTAATTTTTATTTGTATACATAAATCTATAATTTCAATTAATTAAAACATTAAAATAGGTGTGAAGTAATTATGAAATTTATAATACAAAATGTATACAGTTTGGTCTAGAGCCTACTAATTAAGCTCTAATATTTCTTCTTCTCAGTGGAAAATAAATAATCCATCCACTAGCAAAGACCTGCCTTAATTTTTAGCCTAAATTGTGGAATGACAGTGTGGTTCCACATTAATTCTCTATCATTTAGGCAATAGTAACATATTCCTTGTTCTAAAGGGAAATGTTTCAGGGATAACCTATTGAAATAAAAATATTTTAGTAGCTATAATATTTGATACCACAATTTATATTTCTACAGGTATTATTTTTATTAATTAAATGTACTTTTGCAGATTTTTATTTAGTACCACTTGATGTTATATTTGTTGTTTCAATTTTTTAAGATTCACAGTTATCTTTTATTAAATTAAGCCATATCTCTTTCTACTTATTATGAAGAAACTAAATGTTTTCTTGCCCTGTTACAATTCAGAAATTCTGGTGACCATTTATGAGTGAAGTAAAGAAAATCTTAACAAATCTCTTATTAGTTTACCTATTAAGATAGCTCTCTGGCTCAGCACCTGTGGCTCAATCGGCTAAGGCGCCAGCCACATACACCTAAGGTGGTGGGTTCGAATCCCCAGCCCGGGCCTGCCAAACAACAATGATGGCTGCAACCAAAAAATGGCCGGGCGTTGTGGCGGGCGCCTGTGGTCCCAGCTACTTGGGAGGCGG
>CAUYQV010027457.1:0-13153 GCA_963574575.1 Galagoides demidoff | reverse complement strand
CTTTAATGGGGATTGCATTAAAATTATATATCGCTTTGGGTAGTATGGACATTTTAACAATGTTGATTCTTCCCAGCCATGAGCATGGTATGTTTTTCCATTTGTTAACATTCTCAGCTACTTCTTTCCTTAGAGTTTCATAGTTCTCTTTATAATGCTGGATTTCTTTAATGTTGATATTGCAATATCAGAAAGCAAGCACGTCAACTGGTCTTTATCAGAAATAAGATAATATTGTCATTTCCAATAAAAAAAATTTGTTTTCTTCCTTCAGCATTTTCTTGGTCTTCTTTGACATTATGGGCTGTTAATCAGTAAGAAATAAAAAATATTGTTGGGTTGTGCAACTATTCAAAAAATTCTACTTCAAAGAGAATTAACTATAGTGCACCACTGTCAAAAGTTAGTAACAGACTGGTGTTCTTGACCCCTGTAAACTCTTGCCAACCAGCCCCATGTGGTAGTGGTGTCAGCCGGGCAGGCAGGGGCTTGGGGTGGGGGAAGTTAGAACTAAACCATGAGAGTAGCAGCATCACTTTATCTCTTATGGCCCCACTAATGTTCTAATTGTGTTGACCAATCTAGGAAGATTATTTCGTTGAAACTTATTCTTTGGTATTAAATACATTCATTAAAAAAATAAAATAAAAATACAATATAAATGATTAACAAAAGTATATGAATAAAAATAATTTTTTAAAATAAATTTATATTATATTTATGAAATATAATATAAATGATTAACAAAAGTATATGAATAAAAATAAACATTTTTTCTGTAAAAATTGGATTCAGTCAAAAGGCTGCACTTAAGGACCCAGAAGGCCACGGGCCCCCCACCTCTGGAATACTGCACTCCAGATATTGGGGACAGAGCAATGACAAAAATCCGATTCACCATGGAGGAACACACAGGTTGGCTATCCAGGTGTCTTGATCCTATCCTATGGACTCCACAGAGTGAGGAAATCAGGAGACCATCCATTGCATGCATTTAATCATTGTGTGATTAATTTTGTTTAAAAGTTAAAAATGAAATATGAGCTTTCAAAGTCACAGAACTATGCTAGCACTCAGATATTAAAGTATGATATTCCTTTTTATGGTGAACATGAATGCTGGTATTATTACATGTATTTATTAGCATAATATGTTTTTTGCCCCAACATCCTAGTGTTTAGTTGTAATGAAAATGGAATTTTCCTGCACTATGAACATTTTGTCATGCCCTGCAGAAAGCCTCCTCTCAGAGTAAACCTTGAAAGTATAGAGTTTATGTTTAATATTACTTGGCCAGTTTGCCATGGTTGCCATAGAAATTATGGTATTATTCATTATTAAATGAAGAGCAATGAACCCAATAAAATAAACCTATAATATATAGAGGCAATTTTGGAGTGTTATTATTTTTTGTCTTTTGCATTTGTTGGGAGTGATTGAAGAAAGACTTCCACTTAGTGGAATGGCATACAACATTTGTATATGTGCTGGCCCCATGAGGTAATTCATCCCTGATAATAAAAAGGAACATTACCTAATTCAAACTTTTATTATGCTGCTGTATCCGGCAACCATAAAATGCACCTAGGCAAATGATTTATTGATCACCTGATAATGAGAGGCCATGCTTAAGCTGCTGGAAAGTTCTCAGTCCCTGGAAACCGAGGCAGAATTGATCACTTTCAGAGTGTAGGGAAATAATTAGGATCCTGAGTTCAGCTGCCGGATGCTCCCACTGACATCCAATAGATACTTTGTTGCAGAGTATACAGGAGGAGAGCAAATATATTTTAAAATATTTTCTGTCAACAGTTCAAACTCTATAGAAAGATCAATACAGGTCGAAGAGACTTGAGATTGCTAAAATGGCACTCACTGGGTCCCAGGAAACTGGGGATACTCACTGACCCCCCCAAGGGCCACTGAAAAGTTTTCAGGACTAAATTGAAGATGGTTAAATTTGAGCAGCATGGCCTAAAGCTACAGAAAAGCAACTGGCTTAGTTTTGGTTTTAGTCTGCTCTGAAATGCTCCATGCCCAGTGACAAATCACACAAAGCATCTTTCCATCCCTGCCACAGCCCAGCTTTTGGTTAGACCTTCCCAATTTGTGGGGTAAGTTTTCTACTGGCATGTAGCCACCCCACAACTCAGTGGCCTTACATAATAACTACTGTAGAACCCCCATAGCTGACCACCTCTCTACATTGACCCCTCTTTAAGTTGACCTAATTGTCATAGACCAGACATGCACCACATGTACGTATTAGAGCAGTAGCCTAGGTCATTATGGGGACCACCTCCATATGTTGCCCAGTTTGTTATAGTCCCTTGACTGGGCAACTTACAGAGGGTCTACTGTATTTCATCACTCACAGTTCTGTGGATCAGAGATTGGGCAGGGCTAGCGGGGGAGTCTGCTCTGCATGGTACCGTCCGGGATCCCCCGTGGGGCTGGAGGAGCTGAGATGGTCCTGCTCACATGTCTGGTGTTTGGCACTGGCTTTTGGCTGGGACGCCTTAGTTCTTCTCTGCGTGGCTTCTCCCCTCCCCGAGGGCTCCTCTTTCTCCACAGCCTTCTTCTCCCCCAGGGTTGTCTGGATTTTTTTACCTGGCAAGAGAACAAAAAAGGAAGCTGACAGTTCTCTTAAGGCTCATACTGAGAGGTCCTACAACCTCCCTTCTGTCACATTCTTGGGGTCATTGCCAGTCACAGGGCCAGCAGAGGCTCAAGGAAAGGGGAGAAGGACCCCAATTCTTGGTACAGAGATGGCAAAGTAACACTACAAAGATCACGATGGACAAGAAGGATCAATGTGCCTATTTTAGAAAATAATCTACCACAGATGATGGAACTTCAACCACTTTTGAATATTCAACCAGCTTGGAAGTCAGTGGTGTGTACTTTGTCCCTGAGTACCGCAGTTAGAGAGGTGAGCTGAGGCAAGTTGCATGTTCTCCAGCAACGCTGCTGTCCAAAGTTTAGTTGTCACAGTGGTATGGATGCTAAGCCAATGTGCCAGCAAGGGGGATGCTATGGAGTGGTCCTCACTGGAGAGCCAGCTCCTAGGTTGCCTGGCTCCCTGTCAGCTGGTTTCAAGATAGCTCTCAAAAGAGGTGACTGCTTGTCTTATTATGTTTGGGCTGATTGAACTAAACACAATAAACTGTGCGGCTTGTAAATAACCGAAATGTATCACAGTTCTGAGGCTAGGAAGTCCAAGATTAAGGCGCCATCAGATGTGGTGTCTGGTGAGGGTCCACTTCCAGGTCTACAGATGTCTGTCTTTTCACTGTGTTCTCCCATGGTGGAAGGGACAAGGGATCTCCCTGGGGTCTCTCTTACAGTGGCACTACTCATGAAATGTCTGCCCTCACAACCCAATCACCTTCTGAAGACCCCATCTCTTCTTAATACACCTTGGAGTGACATACCTTGGAGATTAAGACTTTAAGAAACACATTTGAGGTCAGCACAAACATTGTTTAGGCCATAGCACTGATTAAAACCAAATTTGTATTATCGAACCAAATAATACTGAGTGAAATCAGTCTCCCGATGTCTTCTGGAAGGATTCTAGGGACCTGTCTAGTTGGATAGTTAATTTTGAGACATTGCTTCATAACTCAGGGTTGGATAGACAGACCTGCGTCACTTTATTAAAACCTTGAAAAATTATATTTAGGTTCCATTAGGCTGTTAAAATGTTTATCTTAGGCCTGCCACCATTTCCCAGTATCACCCCTATCACTGCTAATAAATGATGCCGGGAGTCCTTCTATGGTCACTCAGCAGCAGGCTAGCTAGGGCCAGGACATACCCTCCTCCAGTAGTGGGGAAGTTTGATCTGAACAAAGAGGGTGCCATTATACCCCAAATCAACTTTCCAAAGGACAAGGGGGCCTCCAAAATTTAAGGTACTAGAGTTGAAGGCTTGTGAGGCATTTAATTTATTGCCTGTGGATTCCAGCCAGCACTGAGTAATGTCTGTAGGTGTTTCCCAGCCCTGCCAGACACGAACTGGTCTGCTCTTAGTGCTAAAATACTCAGCAGTGTCTCTCAACCAAGATTCCCGTGGAAAGCAGGAGGTGCGTGCACATTTTGAGGAACATTTTGTTTTCTTTAGGACTTTGGGCTACTGTTTACTTTTATGACTAAGCTTGTGAATACACACATATGGTTAAATAAAAATATATACTCAGTAGACGCAACAGATTTTGACCCTTTTGCCAAGGAGTGAGCATGTAACACCCTGGCTAAATGCAGACCGTCATCTTCAATGAGCAAAAGTCCATGGGGTAGTCATATGGCCTGAGTAGAGCCAATCAGAGTCCTTCCGTGGAACTGATCCATGGACACAGAGAGAGAAAAGCTCTTTTTATTGTATGGTAGCTGGTTGGCTACTTTTTGAGGCTCGAGGAGAAGGTCCCGTGTCTTCACTAGGAGTCCATAAGGCCAACCTACAAGAAGCAGAGAGACCAGCCAAGATGAAAGATGGTAGAGAAAGAGAAAGCTGGCAGGACAGACTCTGATTGTTGTCCTGAAGACCCAGAGTCATGTAGGTCTTCCTTTCAGTTCTGTGAACCATGCAGCATCTTTTCAGGCCACAGGAGGCAACACAGTCCTTTTTACTTTCTTGCTACTCACAGAATTTTACTAATACACCTTGTTTTGCCAACGTTTCATCTTATAGAATTGTTATGCTTCAAAGAACATGATCAACTCATGGGTTCATATTTTCATCTTTTTTTTTTTACTTTCTTGCTACTCACAGAATTTTACTAATATACCTTGTTTTGCTAACGTTTCATCTTATAGAATTGTAATGCTTTAAAGAACATGATCAACTCATGGGTTTATATTTTCATCCCATAGAAAGGCATAATATCGAGATTGTCTTTTATAATATTGACACAAAGAAAGAGAAAGGTTATGTAAATAAAGTAGATCATTTACTTATTTACATAAAGTTTGTTATGGACAGAACATTAATGTCTCCCCCAGATTAATCTATTGAAGGCTTAATTCCCAGTATCCTTATATTTAGAGAAGAAGGCCTCTAAGGGAGCAATTAGTGTTAAACAAGGCCATAAGTAAGGGGGCCCTATCCAAGAGGATTAATGTCCTTATAAGGAGAGACTGTAGAGAGTCAGTGAGTACTTGCATGCACTTTCTCTCTCTCTCTTTCTCTATTTCCTCACATAAAAGAGGTCATGTGAGCGCACACAAGAGGGTAGCTCTCTGCAAGCCCCAGGAGAGCATTCACTAGGCAGGCTGAGAATCACTAGACTCTGCCCATGCTGGCACCTTGATCTTGAACTTCCCAGCCCCCAGAACTGTGAGAGCTACATTTCTGTTTTTAAGTCCATCCAGCCAGCGATATTTTTTTTACAGTGGCTGAAGCAGACTAATAAAAATTTTGGTGCTGTGAAGTAGAGTGTTGCTGTAACAAGTACCTAAAAATGTGGAAGCTGCTTTGGAACTAGGCTATGGGCTAGGAGTTTTGAAGGGTCTGTTAGGAAAAGTTTAGATTGTCATGAGAGAATTGTTGATAAAAATGTAGATACTAAGGTGATTCTGGTGAAGGCTAAAAAAGAAAAGAGGAGACCTGGAAAGAGAGAATGCCTTTATCTCTTTAGAGAATACATATGTATTACTCATAATCATCTCCTTAGAGAATACATATGTATTACTCATAATCATGAGTGTAATGTTGGCAAAAAGAAACCAGAATGTATAGATTTGGAAAATTCTCAACCTGTCCATATTGCAGGTGTGCTCAGAAGAGAAGGCTAAGAAGGTAGCTAGATAACACTTGATAATGTGATTATGGAATTATATGAGCAGAAACATGGAGCTAAAACTGAATAAAGGGGAGATGGGATAAAATGCAAGGAGCCTCTTGGACTTAGACCCTATGGGGTGGGATGATGGAGCTATTTGTTTGTGAAGGTGAGGTGTCCTTCAAAAAAAGGGAAGAGAGCCCCTGAAGGTGACTGAGAAATGACCAGGGCTGCCTCCTTGGTTTCAAAGTCTGGGGCCACCACTGAGGTTCCTACAGGCCAGACTGCTACCACCTGGAGTCTGGGGAGGGGTTGGAGGAAGGGGGACCACTCAATGGAGCCTCAGGATGTGACCTTCACTGCAGTGAGTTCAGAAGGCGATAGTACCACCCCAGTGGGTCCAAAAGGTGGGGCTGCCACCCAGTAGATCCAGAAGCTGGAGCATTGAGCCAAAGGGGGTTTATTCTTGAGCTTCAGGATCTAAGCGGATTTTCTTTGCTAGTTTTTGGACTTGCTTGCAACCATCACCCCTTTCTTCCTTGTGATTCTTCTTTTGAAGTGGGAATGTCTGTCCCATGCCTGGCCACCACTGTTTTTCAGAAGCACATAACTTGTCTGCTTTTACAGACAAGTTCACAGCTGGACAGGAATTTGCTTCTGGATGAATTGTACCTGGAGTCTCAGCCATATCTGATTTAGGTGCTATTTAGGTGAGAATTTTTACTTTAGACTTTACAGTTGTTGCTGGAATGAGTTAAGACTTTCTGGACTATTGGGATGGAATGAATACATTTTGCATTCAAGAAGGACGTGAATTTTGGTAGGCCAGGGGCAGAATGTCATCGACTGAATGTTTGTGTCCCCTCAAAATTCGTATGTTGAAGCCTCATCCCTCAATAGGGCTGTACATGGAGATAGGATCACTAAGGAAGTAATTAGCGTTGATCAGGGCATAAAGTAGGCCCCTGGTCTGATAGGATTAGTATCCTTAACAGAAGAAACACTGGTAAGCTCACTCTCTTTCTCTTTCCATCCCTCCACATGCACACCCACACCCACACCCACTCACACACCAAGGAGATGCCACATGAGCACTTAGTGGAAAGGTGGCTCTATCTATAATCCAAGGAGGGAGCTCTCACCAGAAACCCAACCCTGCCTGCAACTTGATCCTGGACATTAACCTCCAGGAGGTTAAACCATCCATCCTGTGGCATTTTGTTAAGGCAGCCTGAGAAAACTAATACAAAGTTCAACAAATTTAAAAAGTATTTATTTATATAATGTAAATATCTTCTGGCTTGATAGCCTCCATGGCTGATTGCATGTTGGCTGAGACAATATCTCTCATCCCATATGGTTATCTTCCACGAGACATTGAAACTTGTCACCAGTCAAGATGTACAATCTATGTTCTTTCCCTTTAGGATTTTGCAAGTTAGTGTCTCGTTAGCGACCAAACGATTAGTAGCCAATGTGGTACAATTGACGGGTGTCTTCTAAGGCTAAGTTGTAAAGACAGAACAGTTTGCAGCTTGCTAGCTGGGACACTTCTCCTGGGAATGCTGACCTGCTGAGGAGGAAGTAATACCCTGTGGCCACCGTGCAGTGAGGAAGCCCAGGCCACCAGATAGGCCATGTGGTGCTTATTTATTGTCAGCCACCTAGCAAGTGGACAGTCCCAGAGAAGGCCCCGGATGAAGGTCAGCCCCAATTGTGAGACACACAAATGAAGATATCTCTTGATGATTTCAAACCCCGACCATCAAGTCACCCCTATCACACTATATCTGGGAGGGCCACAGAAGTCCTCTCATGGGTACTCACAATGTAGTCTATTTGCTGATGTCACATGATCAATTGTGCCACTGTGTCTCTTCTCCTGTCTGGAGCTATACCACCCCTGCTTTGACCCCTCAGCCTCCCACTCCTATTTCAAGGTTCCTCCCAAAGAAAGATGAATTCACAGTTTCTAACACCTTGTTGGTGAAGACTCTGTAGGAAGTGGCCCTGTTGCAAATTTTCAGCCACACTTTGCCACCTGGGCTGCAAAGCAACTGGGCGTGTCACAAAGCTACATTCCTTGGCAGTTTCCTGCCAGCCTCTGTCGCCATATTTATCCAATAACAATTATAAACTGCTCGTGTGAGACAGGTCCTATTCTTTTTCTTTCTTTCTTTCTTTTTTAATCTAAAATCTATCTACTCTTGCCCGCTCCACTACCCCTCCTCTCGCTTGCTTCTACCATTCATTTTAGGAACCTCCTGATTTCTCTCTTTGTATTCTTGGCAGAGTGTTCCTTTCAAAGGTCACATCTGACCACCTTACTCTTCTGTTTAAAACCAGGCATGACCTTCACCCTTTTTTAAATATAAAGACTTAAATCCTCAGTATAGTTATAAGATACTGCAGAATCCAAGCCTGCTGTGTTTTTCAGTCTTGTCTCTTAGCCCTCTTTCCCAGTGACTGTGCCTTAGCCTTAGCTGCACTGGCCTTCCTTTAGTTCCTCAAACACTCCAGGGTCTTTTATGCCTCAGGACCTTGACATAAATTGTTTCCTATACTGAAAATAGGTCCCCTCCCTGTCCCTTCATTGCCATTAATCCACACACAATTAATGTCTATTCTTCTGTTGTCAACCCTCATTTCATAGGTCATCATTTTAGGAAAGCCTCAATTTATAATTGTGCAGTGGCTTCTTTGATTTTTTAACCTAATTTTTATTAAATCATAACTGTATACATTTATGGGGTACAATGTGATGATTTGATATACAATGTGGAATGCTTAAATAAAACTGATTAACATAACCATTACCCCACTTACTTATTTTTGTGGTAAGACGTTTATTTTGAAATGTACCCTTGCATTGTGTACATCAGGTGAGAGCCCACCAAATACCCTCGCTCCACTTGCCTCCCCCACTCTTTCTGGATTATCTCTGTGTTTTATCATTTGTATGAATGTGTGTTTATATACTGGTCTCATAATAGTATTGAGTACATTGAATACTTTTTTCCCCATTCTTGAGATAGTTTACTAAGACTATGTTCCAGCTCCATCCAGGTAAGCATAAAAGATGTAAAGTCTCCCTACTTTTTATGGCTGCACAGTATTCCATGGTATACATATACCACAATTTGTTTATCCATTCATGTGTTGATGGGCATTTAGGCTGCTTCCCTGACTGGCTATTGTGAATTGAGTTGCAATAAACATTTTGGTGTAAATATCTTTGTTTTAAACTGACTTTTCTTTATCTGGGAAGATACCTGGTAATGATTTTATGGGATCAAATGGCAGATCAACTTTTAGTTCCTTGAGAATTCTCCATACTTCTTTCCAAAAAGGGTGTATTAGTTTGAAGTCCCACCAGCAGTATAAAAGTGTTCCCTTCTCTCCACATTCAACCTCTGCAGTTCTGGGATTTTGTAATGTGGGCTAATCTTATTGGGCTTAGGTGATATCTCAAAGTAGTTGTTATTTGCATTTCTCTGATGCATTTATTAAAGATGATGAGAATTTTTTCATGTGTTTGTAGGCCATGCATTGAGACAGGCCCTATTTTAAAGCACTTAAAAAATATTAATCTTGGTGGTGCCCATAGCTCAGTGGGTATAGTGCTGTCCACATACACTGAGGCTGGTGGGTTCAAACCTAGCGTACGCCGGCTAAAATAACAATGATAACTGCAACAACAACAACAAAAATTCTGAGCATTGTGGCAGGTGCCTGTAGTCCCAGCTATTTGGGAGACTGAGGTAAAAGAATTGCTTAAAGCTCAAGATTTTGAGGTTGTAGTGAGCTGTGATGCCATGGCACTCTAGCAAGGGCACCGTAGTGAGACTCTGTCTTAAAAAAGAAATTAACCTTCACAATTAACATTATGACATTATGAGTTTTGTTATTGTTTGGTTCAACAGATGAGGATACTGAGGTACGGCAAGGCTAAGTCACCTTCCCAGGATCATCTAGCTAGAACATAGTAGAGCCAGGATTGTTTTTAACTACTTTATCTATGGCTCCTGTGGTTTTACATCAACATGACCAGAGAGAGAACAGGGAGCTACTGTTTCCTCTATCTTTCTCATCTCTTTTATAATTCCACTTCCCCAAAATGAAAAAAAACATTCTCTCCTTTACTTGTAAAGCAAAAATTGTCATGCTTGGCTGATCAACGTGTATGTGTGTGTATGCGTGTGTACGCCTGCATGTGCACGTATATGCCCCTGTGTCTCTCTGCTGTGTGTACTTGGAAGCAAGCTCTGGCTTGTCTGAGTCTATGGATGGAGACAGAGCAGCCAATGTTTTGTTTCCAGAGATAAACAAACCCTGAAGCAGCCAGAATTAAAGGTATCTGGGGTTTCAAGAGATCTCCAGGCCCTTTGATGAAACCTGTCAGGCCAGAGTAATGATGGTGGTTTGCCATTCATTCTTATCGGGTTTATGAAGATAAAGAGGCTCTCTTTATGTGTCCAGTTGGGCTTAACAAATTAACCAGGCTGCTGAAAGGGTAATGTGAGCAGAATATTTGTCCTCATAATGTTCATTAGGAGGGAGAACGTTAACTAACCTTTTGTTCTGTGTTTCTTTTCCCAGGGCCCAGTGAAAGCTGCAGAGCTGAAACATCATCCTGAATCTTATTTCCTAAGGGCCTTCCCTTACCTTCTCCTTTTATGATCATTTCACACCTGTTATATTGAATTATTATCATTATGTGTTAAAAAAATATTATGCTGTATGTCCCAGACCTAACTGTCCAGAACTAAATATCCTGGCCCCTTTGGGGGGATGACAGGCTGTTAGTGAGCTGGAGAGGGTGAGGGTTTGTTTGTTTGCTCCTGTGTCCTCTTGGCAGCTCCTGGTGAATGAATGAAAGTTGTGATTCTCAGATTTTTGCTACAGGCTTCCAATATGACTACACAATTTAAGCAGCTCCCTATAGTAGATTGCAGGAATGGCTTCCTGGCTGTTCCTGAACACTTATCTCTTTGCAATGGGACTTTGCCACGTCTTTCACTAAAGATGCCATGTCTCTGCTCTACACTTTAAATCTAGATTTAGTCATGTGATTTTCTTTGTCCAATGGGATATTAGCAAGTCTTGAAAGGCACCTGTGTTTTGGTGTTTGCTCACCTGTGCTGGCTGCCTCTAGAATCTTGAGACCCTTCTGTTACCTGACCTGAGCTAGAGGATGAGAGACAAAGCAGAAAAAAACAAAGTACAGTGGTTGACAGCCACCCTAGTGAACTCAGTTGACAGACAGTCAACTGTGAGGCAGGTTAGGGAGGTCATTCAAGATTATCTGGCCATCAGCTAACATGCCATCATGAGATAACTCAGCAGAGATAAGCTGAGCCAATCTAGACAAGAAGAACTGCCCAAGTGACCCAGAAAATCATGAACTAAATAAAATGGTTGTTGTTTTAAGGCAGTAAGTTTTGGGATAGCTTGTTACGCAGCCAAAGCTAACTGATACATCCTCTTCTCAAAGGCTTCCCTGAATGGGTACATTTTATGCAAGAAGCCTCTGAATAATGTGAAGATCCATGTGCTAAAGGAGTTGCCTTGCAAGAAGTTAGCTTCCCTTTATTCAAGGGCTATGTTTTTATCAGCAACATCACTAAGGATTATTGCAACATTAACTCTATATTGCATATACCTTAGCTTTCCTCTTTCACCTTGAACAATACAGATCACGGTAAGTCAAGTACATGTGACTAAGTGAGCCAAGTCCCTATTGAGTTAGGGTTTTATAAGTTCAGACTGTTAAAACCTAGGATAATTTCTATTTGCAAGTCAATTATATACTGCATTACCATGTTCATGAATATCTTGGAGACAGAATAAAAGTAATTTATTCCCACACACTAAGATCAAACAGATTGGTTTGTTGAGTCTATGTGGATTAGGTAGATTAGGTTTATATTCCTAAATTGGTCTTGTAACCCTAGCCTAAAGTCACATGGTTGATAAACCATATTCATATGAAAATTTATTATATGCCATTACATATATATACAAAATTGATTCTCGAACAACATAATGATGAAGGGTGCTCATCTCCTGCAGACAGACAGAAATCCATGTACAAATTTTGACTTTTCCTAAACTGAACTACTAATAGCCTATTAATAGGTTTTCATTGTTGTGGTCATCATGCTGAGGAAACTGATGGGGAGGAGGAGGAAGAGAAGGGGTTGGATTTTCTGTCTAGGGGTAGCAGTGGTTTAGTGAAATCTGCATGTAAGTGGACTTGCATGGTTCATACCCACATCGTTCAAGGGTCAACTGTATATACACATGTATCCATACACAACATAAATAGATGTCTCATTTAATTTTTATTTATCCCTCAATTTGGGATTGTCAAACCTTTAAAATGTGGATGGAGTTCTAGACATCTATTGCATATAACAAATCGTTCCATAATGTAGTGGTTTAAAGCAACAACAATCATTTCATCATCTATCTGACTTCTGAGGGTCAGGGATTCTGGTAGGGCCTGGTTGGGTGGTTCTGGTTCCAGTTCCTCAGGTGGTTGCAGTTCAAAGGTGGTGGGACCAGTCACTGCAAGAAGAAGCTGGTGGCACCAGACTTCCTTCTCCCTTTGTGGAGTCTCAAAGCCTTTCATGTGGTCTCTCTGCGTGGGCTATCCTGGGCTTCATCCCAGCATGGCTGTGCATGACGGAGTGATTGCTTACATGGCGGCTTATAGCTCCCACCACTGTCACATAAGGACACTGTGTGGACTTTTATAACCTCAGAAGTCACATAGAATCGTTCTGCCATAGGCACAAACGTCAACTCAGGGGGAGGGAATCATAGCCACACCTCTACGAGAGGAGTGTCACAGTACATCGTAAGAGAGCGGCTCTCTTTGGAAATACAGTTTGACATAGAGGGCCAAAGGCAAACCTTCTGACTTGATCCTGGGTCTGCCGTTTGGTTCACCCTTCTTTGGCATTGATGGAAATAACAAGTGTTATCACACAGGTCCTTCCTCCCCACTACTTGCCTCCATCAATGTCCAGCTGCAACAAGTCTGATACAAAACAAGGCAAAACACCAAAAACCAATGTGACACCAGAGACGAGAGTGGAAAGAGGGTCAAAAGAGGTTATTATAGCTCATCATTGAATAGCTCTACTTAACAGACAAGAAAATTCAAAAGTCTCAGAGAACGCTTGGGTTAAAACAAAGCAGACAACAACAGCAGAAAGTTTATCGGGTTTGTCAGAATAGCCTTGAATCCAGCCTCAGTGAGAGGAAGGGACCCGACAGGACCACCTGCCTTGAGCCCACCTTGTACACATCATTATCTCTCATATTTTTCAGATCTTATATGTAGACTTGATTTAACACATATA
>CAUYQV010027454.1:0-13374 GCA_963574575.1 Galagoides demidoff | reverse complement strand
TTTTTTAATTTGTTTATGTGGAAGTCTTAGCCATAGCAATTAGGGAAGAAAAAGCAATCAAGGGTATTCACATAGGATCTGAAGAGATCAAACTCTCTCTCTTTGCAGATGATATGATCATATATCTGGAAAACACCAGGGACTCTACTACAAAACTCCTAGAAGTGATCAAGGAATACAACAGTGTCTCAGGTTACAAAATCAACACCCATAAGTCAGTAGCCTTTATATATACCAACAATAGTCAAGCTGAAAAAACAGTCAAGAACTCTATTCCCTTCACAGTAGTGCCAAAGAAGATGAAATATTTGGGAGTTTACCTAACAAAGGACGTGAAAGATCTTTATAAAGAGAACTATGAAACTCTAAGAAAAGAAATAGCTGAAAACAATGTCATTTGACTGGACAGAAAGAGAGGAAAGAGTGGGGAGCACTTTCTCCCTACTATTAATATTTATATATGGGAAACTTTTTTTCTTAAAGATCTCAAAATTCTTTCCTTTATATCTCATTGGCCAGATCCCAGTCATGAGCTCAGCTCACACCCATAACTGGTACCGGTGGTATGTACCCTGAGATGAGCATTTTGCCAAATATACAAAATCTTAGCTCTGCTAGTAAGGAAGAGGATTGTGGCTGTTGGGTAAGCAACTAGCAGTGTCTGTTACATTGGCTTTTTAGGATCAGAATCATGCTTACCTTTTCAGAAATATCTCTTTCTATGCCCTTGCAAAATTCAACTTCAATGTTACTGGGGTTTTTTGTTTTTTGTTTCTTTTTTTTAGCTCTTCCAGTGTCCCCTGACTTATGTTAAATCTTTTACTCTTGTTCTTTCTTCTTTCACCAGGAACATCCCCCCACCCCTACCCCAGCTTCTTATGCCTAGTTAATCACGTCACTTCCCTGAGGTCTCCTTCCTTAAACCATGTTTGAATAATGTCTGAGTTGGGTGCCTTTCACACCTACTCTCTACCTGGCTGAAATTTACTGAGTTCAGAGGCTTTGTCTGCCATAACCTTTCTCATACCCCTAGCCCCTACCTCGGTTGCTATCAAGATACCCTCAATTATCTTTCATAAGTATGTATTGAATAAATGAGTAAAAGTCACAGTTAAGTAGAAAAGATGTTGTCTTTTAATATTGATTTGAGTATACATTAAAGACTTTATCAAATTTTTATAAAACACATAAAAAAACTACAGATACATTTATCCCAGTTTTACTTAACAGGAAAATGAGATTCAAAGGGAGTAACACACTCCAGGCCACACAGTTTGGGAATGACAGAGATGGGGTTCCAGGCCTGGTCGGAGTCCAGTCCAGGGATTTTCCACTCCACTATGCTGGTAACCAGTAAGAGACAGAACACGCCAACTCGAAGTCCTCCTCTGGCCCTAGTTTATGCTATGATCTAAAGGAGGGGTTGGCAAACTTTTATTATTATTATTATTAGATCATAGCTGTGTACACTGAAACTGTCATGGAGTACAGTGTGCTATTTTTATATACAATTTGAAATATTTTCATCAAATTGGTTAACATAGCCTTCATGTCATTTTCTCAGTTATTGTGTTAAGACATTTATATTCTACGTTTAGAAAGATTCACATGGACCCTACATTTTTTATAAATGATTAGAGTCAATACTTTAGGCTTTGAGGGACATACAGCCTATGTTACAAGTTACAAGTTACTCTGTTGTAGTAGCTTAAAATCAGCCAAGAATAATACATAAATAAGCGTGTTTGTATTCCAATAAAATGTGATCTGCACAAACCAGTGGCGAGCCAGATTTGGTTCACAGGGCAAGTTCATGAGTTCCTGCCCTAAGGAAATTCAGTTGCCCTTGCTTAGCTTTGGAATCTTCATCCATCTCCCCCGTAGTTTGGATTTGAAGCACACTAAGACTTTGTGCTCTGAGACTAAATTACTAGTTATTGTTCTAAAACCAAGAAAACAACCTGCTATGTTCATTTTATTAATGATAGGAAAGCTACAATGTAAGATTTTGTTCAATGGAAATATAAACATAAGAAAAAATATGTGTTCAGAAAAATAATTGTAAAGGAATGCACAGTGAGTCAAGTGAAAAGTTTAGCCAATATAAACTAAAGCACAAAGAAAGGAAAAGTTTAGGTGTGTAATTATCAGGAGAATTGTTTGCTATATGACTCCCACCATATCAAATAATCTAACACTTCCTTGAAAATGCAATCTTCCCATTTTTGACCTCTATTGTCTCCTAAAATGTGGGTTTTCTTTCTTCTTTAAATATTTTAAACTTTGATTCTTGCTTTTAGAAGTTTATGACACATGTAGAAATAATCATGACTAGAGTTCTTATATACCTTCAGAGACCCATAAATATTAATCTTATAGCACAAAATTATTGTGAGTACTGAATAAGATTATGCACCTGCCCACAACCTGACTGAAGGAGGTGCCTCATCCATTGTGATTGTTGTCATAGTTATTAGTATCACTATAACAATCTTCATCTAATATTGAGGTCAGAGGAACATCTTCTCCATGAGAGCCGAGACGCTCAAGTGGGGGCAATTTCCCCCTCACCAGGGGACATTTGGTGGTACCCAGGGATATTTTTGGTTGACACAACCAGGGGCTGCTTCTGGCATTCAGTGGTTAGAGACAAGGGGATGGTGTCAAACATCCTCCAATTCATGGACTAGCTCCTCACAACAAATAATTATCCATCCTGAATGTCAGTAGTTGAGAGAGAAACACTATCTTAGACCCAGTAGTACCTATACCTAGCACAGTTCCAAAGACTATAGTTGAGCAGGTCATCAGTAAATGGGACAGAATGAATGACAGATGAACAAGAGGCTGCATGAGAGTAATCACCATCAGGAGAACATTTTGTTTCTGCTTTATAGTTTTCTAAAGAAAACTGGGCCTATTGACTCCACAATACTAAATATTTAATTAATATATACACTAGGCTGTAAACTTCATGTCAGCCATGACCTTGGATGCATTGTTCAAGGTTAAGCCTCCAATGCATGGCTATATAATGGATGTTCAATAGATAGTGGCTGCATAAAAGACTCACCAAAGAATAATTGGAGATATTTCTTTTGCCTACTGCATGGAATTCATTCATTCAACCATCATCGTCATCATTACCATCACTGTTACTGAGCACTGTTATATCCTGCTTCTTTCCTTGGTGAAGAAACGATGGGGATGTCTTTCTGACCCTCCATCCTACCCCCTGAGAGCAGGTCTGCATGTTGACACATATAACTCCCAGTTTGTCCACAAACAGGAAAGAGGCAGGGATGGGGGCTCTGTGCAGCAAACCCTGGCGGCAGAGCACAGGCCTGGCTGCTCCACACTGACAGGCTGCAGGCATTTTTATGGGGTAGAAATAATACATGGGAATAATTATGCCGAAGGAGCTGAGGCGGAAAATGCAGAAATAGCTGCTGAACATATAAGCTCACAATGGCTGGAGAATTCCACCTCGCCTCAGGCTGCAAAGGAGTCTGCAGGTCCCCAGGGGATGAAATGGGTGTTGTTAGCTGATGGAAGAAGTAGTTATCGCAGAAGGTTGTTTGTTTTATTTTCTGTTTTTTGTTCTTGTTTTAAGCCATTTGCTTAAAGGAAGGAAAAGAAAAACATTTAGAGAATCTTTAATTCTATAATCTCCCGTCTGGGAGAATCTGTCCTTCTCAGGAAATGTTAACCTTGCCTTTGTTAACCCTGGGATGGCCGTACATGTACAGGAATCCATAAACCTTCAAAAGGTGATATAAGCTTAATTTTCAGGTCTCTGCTTTTCTCTGGACATCTGTTATCAGATTATAACATCCCCCTCCAAAGAAAAATGATAGTGACCACTAAACCACTGCTCTAGAACCCTTTACATGAATTAGCATCTCTGATTACTTATGGTAATTATGTGCCAGGTACTATGCTTAAGAACTGTATGCTCATTTTCTCCTTTAATTAAAACAATAATCCTGTGAGCCATTTTTGTTATCCTCATTTTCTAGGTGAGGAGGCAAAGGCTTGGAGAGGTTATCAGACCCTACAAACTGAGTTAATAATATAATCCTTCTACCAGGTTATCATCAGGATCAAATAGAAAGAGTTCAGCAGAATGTGCATCACATATAAAGCAGGCGGTTACAGAGCCCCCGTGCTTAATTTCTCTCTCCTATATTTTATAGAAAAAGAAAATGAAACCCAAAGAGGGTTGGTGACTTTCTCAAGGCCACAAAGCCACATAATGAACATTTAGGGATTAGCCCTGAAGTCGCCTACCTAATGAATTCCAAGTGATTTCTGTTATATCTCATTTCATCTAATGTCTGGGAGAAACCCCTTATGCCCCACCATGACCCTGAATGGAAGGTCACCTTTGCTCCTGACTTTGGATTTGCTCACTTCAAACAAACATCAATCCGCACATCGCGACAGGTAGGTGTGAACATTTTCAAACGACATCAAGTCGTCATACCCACTGTAGATTTTTTTTAATTTGTTTAGCAGATGTTGATCTGAGTGAAATGATAAAAGAGAAGTTAGGGGGAGAGACATTGGAATTCTGTCTCTTTATCAGAAGAATAAACTGACTATATTACTGTGTAAATCACTGTCTCTTCAGAGTAGCTTGAAAGGACAGAGCGGTCACAGGTTCCCGGCTCCAACCTGAGGGGGACCCAGGACTTGGAGCTGCTGTCCCTGCTTCTCTGACCCTGAGGGCGCTCGCGTGTGAACCGGGGTAGGATATACACTTGACACTGTGCCCAGAAGGGTTGAATGACATCACAAGACACTTTGAAGTTCATAATGAAGTTCTAAAATTCAACAAACATTTATCAGTTTTGTAACAGAGCAAGATACTTTGCCTCTGGAAACCTCATAATTCTAATCTCTAAAATAGGAATCATACATAGTAACATCTCCACTGCAGAGTTGTGATCAAGTATGCTGATAGGCATGCAAAAAATTGGTAAATTTCCTGGCAACAATTAGGGTGTTCGATAAATGCTAACTAACAATAATAAACTACTGTCTCTCATAATTTTTAGTGAGCAACCAAAGGAGTTGGCCCTGCAGGAATTGGTCTGCCCATGCAGACACCAAATGCACACTGCGTTACCAGGACATGTCATGGTTTTGCAAGATGTTGCATCTCACCTTAAAAAGACCAGAACTAATACTCAAAAGTTAAAAAAAACAGAGCATTTAGAACAGCGGTTCTCAACCTGTGGATCACGATCCCTTTTTAACAATGAAAATACATTGGGGCATTAGGAAGGTTGAGAACCACTGATTTAGAAGGACATGAAATATGTCTTAATTATTTGACTAATTAACACATAAAAAGGGTTTAGTTTTCATCCTGGCATCTCCCAGAGGAAACTATGAGGGCTAAAGGACAAGGGGGCAAGATGGCTGGCAAGGGGCTGCTGGGGTATATCTGCAGAGAGCAATCAGGGTATTTAACAAATACCCATATTCAAATACATTATCAGAGAAATGACACTTTAAATGTAACAAAAAGGTGAGGTGGAAGGTGGGGGGTAGAAACCAGACTGTCTGTGCAGGGCTCCTGGGAGCCTGATGGCCCCTAGATCCAGATGCAGGGAAGGGGTGAGCAAGAGACTTGGGGCTCTGAACTCCTGCTTTGGATCTTGTTCTTTTGGCTACAGGGGCTCCCCCACCCACACGGGCCTCCATGGTGGGGAGCTACTAGGAGATCACACTGAGGAACTGCTTCAGCTCCACAGGCTCCCACACCCCAAGCATCCACACCCAGAGGCAGCTGGGCAGCCCTTTGCCCAGCGCTCAAACCCTTATTCTGAGGATGCTTCTTCCCCATTGCCAGGTCCAGGGAGGAGATGGGACCCCCAGAAATCTCCTTCACCCCAAAGTCAAGTTTGACACCACTGCTGTGGGCCACTGCAGGACCAGCCCACCAGGCTTCCCCCAGCACTGCTAGCCTGGCTTCTCCCACAGAGCAGCACATGTCCCACTGACCTTGTGGTCAGGCCACAGTGGAGTGGCAGCCTGCTTGAGTGTTTTGTAGGCAGCCTAGGACCAGCCTGTCAGAGTCAGAGCTTGAACTCAGTAGTTGTGAAGACAGGCCCACAGGCCGGATCCCATACTCCCAGAACTCAATCACATTGTTTGGGGGCATGACAGGTCCATGATTTGTGCACCCATCTCGAGTGAGGAGAAAGCTTGACCACGTGGGTAAAACCAAGAGGAGGGTGTGCTGATGGTTCCCAGGGAAAAAGAACCTGCTGGATCACCTGCTATTGTTACAGGAAGACAAGGCCCAGTGGAGAGAAAGAGCACTCAAACACTATGTTTATAAGAGGAAGGGCTTTATTTACCAGTTGGGAGCTTATGGCATAGAAGAATCCCAAATGGCTGCGCTCACCGACTGGCTTGGTCTGTTCCTTTTTATTGACAGTCAGGAAGTTTTACCTCACAGGTACTCTTCTCATTAACTAGTTTGAATTAAGCAGGAGATGCTTTTCCAGTCCCTAAAGAACTACAAGATTTCACAGAACTTGGAAATTTCCAAGTTACAAATTCTCAAGAGCTGAGTCACCATGGAGAGGACCTTGCAGGTGTATCCTTGTGGGCTTCTTGAGACCTGTTTTTTAGACTTCATCCTTTTTGGGTATTCTTTCTCACTATGTTGGAGCTGTTGAAAGATGGTAGTAGAGTGGCACCTGTGGCTCAAAGTAGGGCACTGGCCTCATATACCATAGGTGAGATGGTGGGTCCTAACCCGGCCCTGGCCAAAAACTGCAAAAAAAAAGGAAAAGAAAGATAGTAGTAATTAGGTCTGAATTATTAGACTTTCATACATAAAACTGTCATAGAGAACTTTAAGCAAAAATGGAGATTTGGATAGTACAGATGGAGCAATTGTGTCTGTCTTTGGGGGTAGGATAAAGGATAAGAGGCTGGACAGGAAGGGAAGGAAATTCTCACCTTCCACAGTAAGAAACCAGTAGAGAATGTGCCAAGCAACACGGTCAAAAACTTTCAACATTTTAGTTCTTTGAGGATTCTCCATACTTCTATCCATAGAGATTATATTAGTTTGCAATCCCACTAGCAGTGTAGAAGTGTGTGCCCTTTCCTCCACATCCTTCAGAAGGAAGATTGGATAGGAATGGGAAAAAAAGAAGGAACATCTTTTATTTGAAATTGAGTCATATGAAGAGATGATATAGATTCTCATTTTATGACCAGTAGTGAGGTTTAGCACTGTACAACCTCTTGGCTAATGTCTATTTTGTTACTAGAGCTGTAACACAGATCAACTGTGTTCTATTATAAGTATGGTTAATCTCAGCAAAATCTAGCAATCAAAGGCTTTCTATTTTGTACAAGGTTAAATGTGTTGAAATTAATACAATAAACATAAAATGATAGTTTGTAGCATGATATATTTTGTATGAGAGTTGAAAAATACAAATAAAATAATACCGAACAACAAAAAAACTTTCAGCAAGGCCTCTCTTTTAGCAATATGGTGCAAAATGCCTTGAGGCAAAAGCATTGCAAGTGATTTCTCCCAGGGGCAGGAACCAGGGGGAGAGAAGCCAAGAGCGCCCTGCTGTTAGCTAAGGGGGAACTGTGAGACTTTTAAAACTATGTTTATGCATTATTTGGATTTTTAAAAGCAGTTTAGAAAATGAGGATCAGAGAGGTTAAATAAAATTTAAATAAAAGTAATACAGGGCAGAACAAGATGTGAACCACAGTGTAGCTGGCTTTCAAATACCCAGGCTGTTAATCTCTTTCCCCTTTTTACTGTCCCCTTCCCTCTTTTCTTTTCTCTCCTTCATCCCCTTCACCCGTGTTCTATCACTTGCTCTCTCTTGAGATTCTCCCATAGTCTCCTTCCCTCTTCTCACTTGTAAGCTTCTCCTGTATTCTTTACTCTTGTCTCACAATGTACCTGGGCACCCGAAGCTTTGCAGGACTCCCCAGCAGTGCCTCCCCGGCAGGTCTGATGCCTTCTCCTGTTATTTCTGTCTTTGCCAGATCCCAACATCTGGCATGACTTGTGCTTGTAAAAATAACAACCTGGTGAATTTTCTCTTTAAATTAAGGGTTGGCATTTATCACATGTGAAGTCTAAAATCTGTATGATATTTTAAAATCTATCATTTTAAGAGAAAGCAAAAACCTTACACGCTTTGGCTGGATTTTATGAGTCCTCAGAACACAAAGCACAAAAGATAATTCCATTCTTGAGGGATTTAATAGTTTCTTGGCTCAGCAGGTACATTACTTGGGTAAATTCGGAGGAAAATCTCCCCTTTTCTGATAATAGAAGTAATAATCCTTTCTGTTAAAAAATATAAAATACTTCATAAAATATTTTTGCATTTTAAAAAGGAAGAAAGTGACAATGTATGTACTACCACCTAGAAATAACCAGACACAGCTCACTGATGGGTGTTCTAGCCTTTTTCTATGCTGATGTGTATATATTTTACTTTTTAGCAAAATTGAAGACATGATGTAGATATTATACTATGGGGGGGATCTTTCTAGGTATAAGGAACACCATGTACAAAAAGTCAAGCATTCACATTTTGTAAGGTTTTATTTCTAATGTAATTTTTAATTGCTATGTAATGTTTAGGTATAGGGATAGAAATATAAGGATAGACCCTGTATCCTGATACCTAAATAGGTTTATTAATCAGCCACCCAGTTTATGACATTTTTGTACAGAAGCCCCAATCAATTCAGATAGAAGAGAGGGAGAGAGAAAGGAGAGTGGGAAGGAGGGTAGGTGGGTTATTCTTACCATAAATATACCTTCCTGTATGTTTGATTATCAGAGACAGCTAATGCCAGTCAGGTCCAGGTGGTGTCAGTAACCAAAATATCCTGAATAACAGCAGTGTACCTGGATATGCTATAAGCCGAACAGGTCACTGTGCTGAATTCTACTCAGCACAACTGAGTCACCTGCTGCTAAGTTGAAAGACTACTTCACTGTTATGAACCTGGATGCTCATAACTTCCTGCCTCCCGTCACCCCTGCAGGACTCAGTGGACACACCTCCTAGGGTTGGAAGAAAGGGCTGTGTGAAGCTTCATTTCAAGCGTGTGGTTGCCCTGCACAAGCTTCCTGGGGGCTATGGTAAATGAGGTCACATTCTCAGGAAGTCTTTTCTTCTTTGTGAACCTTCCCCTTCTCATTGGGAGGAACTCAGCAACAGTCTGGTTCACTGCACGGGGATCAGAATGCAGAATTATTCATTTCTAGGCTTTGGTTCCTCTTAGACACGATCTTGCCAAATACTTAGGGTTGTATAACTTCTATTAGTCATCCTTTATTTAGTTTTTCCTTTCTAAATTCAGGTCCCAAATATTGTTCTATTAACTCTCCCTAACTGAATTTTCATGAATATGCTTCATATGATTTGTCGTATTCTTGGTGAGATAATCTTCCACACATTTCTTTAGCAATACAGTTTAACAATATCTTAGCAACAAAATAGTGACATAAACACAGTCTATTTTAAGTAATATTGAAATGCCATATATAATGTATTCAAAAAATAGTAGTTTGTGAGCCAATCAATATTCTTAGGTCCATGGTCACAGATCTCTAAGTTAAAAATGGAGCTGCTAACTTAGGAGTGTGTTTGTTGGACACCCCAAGAAGTAAGACTAAAACAGAATTAGAAGTGAAAGAAGCTGGTGGAGATAACACCTGTAAAAGATCGAAGGGGTAGGGAGGGCAGAATTGGGCAGGGAAAACTAAGATTTGTGATGCAGACCTGTTAAAGTTTCAGTCAATTCATGAGGGACTTCCAGAACAAAGATCACCCTTTGGAGAAGCCTGAGTACCACTGCCCTGCTCAGCCACTGGCTGGGCCACCTGAGGAGAAGGTAGCTTTGGCTGAAAAACTGACACAGACCCTCTTGGTATAAAGAACCGGTGAGCAGCAACCTGCCCGACAGAATACTGGATTTAAAGAATATACTTTGTAATACAAGTAATTAAACTGCATTTTAAAAAACAATTAATGGTAGTCCTAATAAGTTCTCTCTTACAGTACCCCCAATATGGAAACTTTGTAAGTCCAATCCATTCTAGTGGACCTCAAGAGTCACCAAGGAGACATGACAACCTCAAATCACTGAAGAGAAAAAACTACGTGAAGGGATTTTCAGCCAAATCCTTCCCTGAAGCTTGATCTCCAAAGAGTTGGTCACTTTCAAGATAGGGACCCAGGAGCAGACGCTGGGTGACTTCCTGTGAAGAATCAAAGCCTCTTCCCTGGCTAGAACTGAGCCTGGGTCCCTGGAGACTTAAACCTGTGTCTTACCATATTTACCTTTTTCTCTGATCAAAGAATATGTGATAGGTCCAATGCTTGCCCCCCAAAAAATATGGTCCATGGCCCAGAACCTGCGAGTGAGAAGTCATTTGGAAAAAGGGCCACTGCAGATGGGATAAGGGTCTTGCATGAAATCATCCTAGATTGTCTGGTTGGCCCCAAATTCAATGCCATGTGTTCCTATAAGAGGTAAAAGAGAGGACAACACAAGAAGAGGAGACAGGGGTGTGAAGACAGACTCAGAGAACACAGTTATCCCATCAAGACCCAAGGCACATCTGTAGCCTCTAGAAGCCAAATGAAGCAACTCTGGGTTCTCTTCTAGAACCTTCACAGGGAGGGGGGTCAGCTAACACCTTTCCCTTGGACTTCCCATTTCCAGCGCTCTCAGAGAACAGATTTTAGTTGTTTCAAGACACATGGTCTATGGGAAATTGTTATGGCAGCTAAAAGAAACTAATAGAGATCTGGCAGAAAACAGGTTCAAAGTCTTGAACCAGAGTTAGAAAAACAGACTTTGTAAGTCCCTCCCTGAAATCTCCAAAAGAGTGTTCCAAAGCCTCTTTCCTCCAAGTGGCGCCTGGGATCTGACAGAGAGCATCTGTGCCCTGGTCCTGCAAATAGACAGTCACTCTGAATCAAAGCATCAGACCACGACTTCTACCGGTGTAAAATGTAGAAACTAGCAATGGAGAGCATCTGCTACCTCTTTTCCTGGAAAATAAGGATCCCCCAGCATGTGGGAGGCACAAAGATTAATCTCATGTAGGTCTCTGAAGTTCTCAGAGAAGGTTAAAATAAAGGTTCACCAGTCTGGCTTTGGAACAAGCAGTCAAATGGACAGTTATATTAGGGGGAGCCATGTTTTTTCCCTTGGAATGATAGAAAAATAAATCCCTTAGCAAGAGCCCCAGGAAAGCTTATTACTTTCATAAAATATTTTTCTTTCCTTTTCAATGCTTGGTGAAGATTAAAAACAGAAGACAAATTGTACTCCATTGCTTGTTTTGATGTGTGTGAACCAAAAAATTCTCTAAAGATTCAATTAAAGAAAATCAATAAAGTTTCTGGAAGATTTGTGTGCTCTGAAGTTCCCCAGTACAGCACAGTAATCTGGGGGAGGGAGGAGTAACGCAGAAGGCTTGCAGAATTACTAATTAAAGAGTATGGCTAAAATGGGACAATATTTCCCTGAAATGGTTCTGAATCATCAAGTCGGGGGCTGGAGAAGGGACACTAGAGATCATTCTGTCACCTCCCAGCTCAAACGCTAAACCAGAAAAATCCTCATCTGTTATTTTCCATGAGCCTACAGAAAATGAAAGGATTTTCATTCTCCCTTGATAGTGCAGTGAGTCAGGGAGTCAATACTCATTGAGCATTTACTTGGCAGCCAGTTCAATGTTAATTAAAGGGAATACACTTGTTCTTGGTATAACTTGGGCAGGCAGGACAGCCGAAGCATTCTGAGACTTCGGCCTACGAGGTTCTCAGGTTTCGGTTCTTGTTCTCGTCTTTCTAGTTCTATTACCCTCCATCCCTTTTTCAGTAAAATGAAGATAAAATGCTGCCTATTTCACTGGATTGGTGAGAGGATTATAAGAACACAGGGTTTGAAGTCAGACAACCTTGACCAAGATTGAACATCTAGCTGTGCTCTTTTATTATTAACTGTGTGATACCGTCAGGTCTCTCAATACTTCTCAACTCAGTTTCCTCATCTAGAAAATCAATGAGCAAAATAGCACAGAGAGCTCTTGTGAAAATCGGAGAAAATGTACACAATATGTTGGGCACCTGTCTAACACATTACTGCTATTGATCAAAGCATCTTATTCACTGTGACATTCTGTATAAATTTGGGGAATCCCCGGCTCCATCCTAAGCCTCTGTTTACCCCCCCGTAGTTGGTTTATAGAACTGTCTCTCCATGGTTGAGTACAGACATGATGGAGCTTCGTTTGTCTGCTGATTCTTCCCCTGTCCTTGACTTGCACAACCAACAGCGTGTCTTTAAGCCTCGTGCTGCTGGTTTCCTCTTGCCTGGCTGCCCCATCCTGAGGTGCAGTGGCTCCACCCCCATTAGGATGCAACAGAGATTCACACATCTTTGGAGGCCAAATATAGGGGAAACGCCTATAGGCCTCTGGCCAAAAAAGCCGTTTGAGAGAGAGAGCAATGAAAAGACTTTGTGCAGGCATACTTGTAAGAAACTGAGGCAGAATCCCATGTGGCCAGGTTGGTTGTGAGCCTAACATGACCAAGGCTTTGGCTGGAATAGCATTTACTGCATTAAAGAATTAAAGTTGACTTTAAAAGGCCAATAAAAAAGCCCTTTGGAAAACTGGCCAGATAACCATCAGTAACCTTTCCTGATCTGTGGTAAGTAACAAAGGTCGCTTGCTGACAGGTCTGGGAATGGAAATGTGCTTGGGGACCTCAAGAGAAGAGGAATTTACCTAATGCATATAGGTATCTAATGGCACAGATAAAACTTGGGCTCGTGAAAGGCTTTTGAGAAGTCCAGCCTGAAAATTCTTTATAAAAGGTTCCAGCAAAAACCCCCTGACTTAAGGCCTACATGGGAGCAGAGGTTTGCACACAAATTTCTATATGCTCAGGAAGTTTCTTTATGCCTTGTTTAAAGATCCGAAGTAACAGCCTCCAAATGGCAAGGCCAGCAAGGGCAGGTATGTGATCTACTTTGATCCTCCATAGCCTCAGGCATCATCAGATAAGAACAAAGAAGTAATGGCTAACAACATGTTCTCCATTAAGTTATGTTGAAAGGGTTATGTCAAAAGGGGATGTTGAGTAGATTATCGGAAGCTAATCACAAGGTAGTCACTTGATGTTTAAATGGATCAATGAGGTCATTGCTGTATTGTGCGCATGTACAAAATTCCCATATAAACCAATAAAGACGCTCGCCATTTTGCCTGAGTGAGTAGATGGTCACCTTTATTTAAAACACAATTTCAATAAGCGTGCTTATTCTCTGCAACATCGC
>CAUYQV010027451.1:0-12620 GCA_963574575.1 Galagoides demidoff | reverse complement strand
TATTCTTAGAACAGTAGAACCCTGTATGTTTAACTAATTACTTATATTTTGCATTGTTTCCCTGAAATAGTGAAATTTCTGCGAGACACAGGAGTTGAGATTCCAAGGTCACTGCGCCAACTTCTGACACCACGAATCACCATTTCATCATGACCTGCCCCAGTGCACTTAGCCTCTTATTAGCCCCTACTCTCAAAACCTCCTTGTAGTTTCATTAACAAAATCATCCCAACTACCTTTACTAATCAAAATAGAATGAAACTAGAATTCAATAACAAAAATAAAACTGTAAAATCTACAAGTATGTGTACAATAAACATTGTCTCCTAACAACCAAGAGTCAAAGAAAAAGTCTAAAATATTAAGACAAATGAAAACCAAAACATGTGGGGTGTTGTGAAGGAAATGACATTTCTCAAATCAATAGTCTTTCCCTTATAGCTTGAAGAATAAAATAAAACAAAACCAAAATAAGCCTAAAACCAGCCGAAAGAAGGAAACGGAAAAGATTAGAGCTAAGTGACATAGAATGAAATATAATAGTGAAAGTCAGAAAAATCTAGAAGTTGGTTCTTGAAAGTTCAACACAATTGACAAACTTAGAGCCTGGTTAACTAAGACTGACAGGGGAGAAGATTCAGATGACTAAATCAGTAGTGAAGAGAAGCATCCCTCCAACTGATGCTACGGGAATAAAACGGGTGGTAAGAGAATCGTATGAACAAGTATGTGCTAACAAATTCTATAACCTACAAGAAGTGGATCAGTTCCTAGAAATATGAAATCTACTGAGAATGAATCACAGAGAAGCACAAAGTTGGAACAGTTCTTAAACCCAGAGATTGAACCTCCAATTTAAAACCTGCCAGCATTGAAATTCCGGGACCAGATGGCTTCACAGATGAATATTATCAAACCTTTAAAAATGAATTAATACCAATGCTGCTCAAACTATTCCAGAAAATTAAAAAGAAAACTTCCAGACTCATTACATGAAGCCAGCTGCATTGTTACCAATACCAGAAAAGGACATCGCAAGAAAAGAAAACTACAGCCCAGGATCTCTGATGAACACTCATGCAGACATCCTCAAGAAAATACTGGCAAATGAATCTAAATGTAGACGGTGTTAGACCTTAATCCTACAACCAAGAGAGATTTATTAGTGGAAGCAAAGATGATTCAACATGTATAAATCAATCAATGTAATGTACCATATGAAAAGAATGAAGTGGGAAAAAAGCCCACATGATCATTTCAATTGATACAGCAAAAATCTGAATGTTTTTGACACCCTTTTATGATCAGAGCATTCAACAGAGGACAGAAGTGAACTAGCCCAGCATTATAAAGAACTTATATGAACAACCCACATCTAACATCATAGGCAATGGTGAAAGACTGGAATTTTTTTTTTTCTATAAAGATCAGCCACAGGTCAACAATACATCTTTCACGAGTTCCTCAACATAGCAGTGGAAGGCACAGCCAGAGCGATAGGCAAAATAGTAAATAAAAACCCTCAAACTGGAAATGAAGAAATAAAATTCCCTTGGCTTGCAGTGACATGATCTTTTATGCAGAAAACCCTAAGTCCTTCACGCACACAGAACTAATAAATAATTCAGAACATCGGCAGAATACAAAATATACATGTATAATTAGTCATATTTCTATCTACCCACAGGGAATAATCCAGAAAAGGAAATTAAGAAAATAATTTCATTTACAGTAACCACTAGAAGAATCAAATAATGAGAAATAAACCAAACCAAGGAGGCAAAAACCTTGTCCACTAACAACACTAACAAACATGGTGAGTCTTCTACTCTGTGAACAACTGACGTCTTTCCATTTATTTGCGTCTTCTTTAATTACTGGTAGCAATATTTTAAGACGTCAGTACTGTCCTCAGTCGTATACAAATTAAATGCAATCTCTATCAAGATCCTACTGCCAATTTTCGCAGAAATAGAAAAATCTATCCTAACACTCATCTGGAAGGGACTCAAGGAACTCTGAAAAGCGACAATATGACAATAATCTTGAAAAAGAAAAGCAACGTTGACACTCTCACACTTCCTTTATTTTTCCTTTTTTTTTTTTTTGAGATAGAGTCTCACTTTGTTGCCCTCAGTAGAGTGCTGTGGCATCACAGCTCACAGCAACCTCCAGCTCTTGGGCTTAGGTGATTCTTTTGCCTCAGCCTCCTGAGTAGCAGGGACTACAGGCACCCACCACAACGCCCGGCTATTTTTGTTGTTGTTGTTGCAGTTGTCATTTTGTTTAGCTGGCCTGGGCCGGGTTCAAACCCTCCACCCTCAGTGCCATCACAAACGCCTTTTGTGAGTATAGCTTATCGTTTCTGTTAATGACAAAGCAAATTGTGAATATAAGCAAGGAACAGAAAGCAAGCTTAAGATAGTCTTCAATATTCCTGCTGTCTTCCAGCAACAACTGTCAGGATAATGCATTAGGACAGTGCAACTCAGTAAGGATGATGCAATTAATTTTTTAACGGGGTAAGATCCAATTCGTGACTAGGGGACACTTTTTTGCGTGTTCGGTGTTCATGGTACTGCTTTCATTTCAGCAACTAAATGGGAGTGGCCGCGAACCAAATTTACCTTCGTACTGAATTTTACTTTGTGGGATTTCCATGGTCATGAATAGTACCCCTTGTGCAGGGAAGTTATTATGAAACAATAGACATTTTTTAAGCTATAGAAGTGTGTTTTTGAAATTGCGTATTATAGAAAACTGACTGCATTGACCATCATTTGTAAACCAGTTTATGCTCTACACCATTACTTTTCACAGATAATATGTACATATTCAATGACGTTTCAGTTGCTTAAAATACTTTTGCGAATATCTCTTTGAAGAATTTCTCCAAAAATATGACTAAACCATAGAAAATTACTATATTTTCACAACTATTCTGCACAAAACTATTACTTCTCATGTTACTGTCATAGTTACTAAAATATTGAATATATCTTTAAATAATAGTAAATCTTATCCTCAAGATGAGACTATTCAAACAAAATCATTGATTAATATTTGGGCCATTGACAGAAAACTAATCTCAAAAGTAATATCAAAAATAAGGTTTTCACTGGTTGATTTTATAAGTATTTTATGTTCAGGACTACTGAAAAATTAGGATTTTTAGTGTTTTTGGTTTTTTATATTTAATTCAACTTCTTAAAACTATTTTAGTGTTGGGCAGTGCCTGTCACTCAAGGAGTAGGGTGCCAGCTCCATATGCTGGGGGGTGATGGGTTCAAGCCTAGCCCCAGTCAAAAAAAAAAAAAAAAAAAAAAAAGAGAAAACTGAAAAAAAACTATTTTTGTCTCTGAAATTGAGTGCTTTTATTTGCGATTACAGCTCTTTTTATCTTCTTTCTCCAGAAAGCATATCAAACGATACAGTATGTAATCATGGTCTGATATATAAAAATATTTTTACAAATTATGTCACCGATATTACAAAATGACTGAGAATACACATATCTTTAAACAATTCCCTTCTAATAAAAAATCACTAAAAGTGATCTACTTAACTCTCAACCTGTGTCTCACGATCTTATGATCTAGTAGAATAAACGTTAGTCGATAGTTGAACAAGGGCTTGATCTAAGTGGGTCCACCTTGCGAAGATTTTTTCCCCAATTTCCATTGTCTCCTCTTCCACGTCCTCCATCTGCAACTATGAACCGATTCCCTTGTAAGCCAGCCCCTCCTCTGCCTTCTCCTCGGCCGAATCAACATGACCATGGCAAAGACGAAAACATCTACGAGGATCCACCTCCACTGAGTGAATCTCACATACACTTTCTTTTCCTTATTATTTTCTTAATATTTCCTTTTCACAGACTTACTTTGTTATAATAATACAGTATATCCATAGAACAATTATGTATTAATTACAGGTTTATGTTCTCAGTAGCACTTCCAGCCAATAGTAAGCTATTAATCGTTAAGTTTTGTGGGAGTCAAAAACTATATGTAGATTTTTGACTGTGGGGTTGGTACCCCGCATCCCTGTACTGATGAAGATTCTCCTGTAATGCACTATGAAACCTTAATTCAGTAACACTTTCTGTCAGAACCTTGTCCTAAAAATAACTCCAGCTCAATTAAGTATCCATGATGCAAGGTGAATTTGAAAGTCATAGCAAACTCTGCCAATGACACGATGTCTTCCTACGGAATTGAAGTTCTAAAGCCAGTGCCTTGGCTTAAGTTTTGCTCTACCACTCTTGTTATCTTAGAAATATTTTACCAGTCTTCTTCATTTACTGGGGATAGTGATGGTGACACAGGTAATGGTAACTATGACATAAATAATCAGTTATGATGCTGGTGTTGGAATTAAGTCAGAACTTTCATCTGAGCACTTAGCACTTCATCTATCATTTAGAAATGTCGTAGCTTTTTGGTTATGGTTTTCTGCCCTGGACTATATGTTCCAATGATGCAAATGATTTTAGAGTTGATCTTATCAAGACTAGATCTTATCAAAAGTCAATATTTCTGCAACTAAATCATTGTTTTAAAAAGCAAATAATCACTGGCACAGGCTGGCAAAAATGATCTTCAACTGACATTTCCTCATTGCTATCTTGTAGCCCTACTATTCCCTCGGTCCCACTTTTTGAAGTGTCTCCCTTGTTGGAGTTATCTCATAACTTCACACTCCCGTAAGTCTCTAGATACAGCATCCAACAAATCTCGATTATCTTCTCTCTGCTGATGAAGACTCCACTTACCACTTCCTTGCCAGATATATCCACAGCTGTCGGGTCACAAGAGACCTTGGCTCTGTTGAAAACCAGTTTTCAGAAATACCTGTGACTTGCTCAAGTTCTTATACTCGTTCTATATATATGATACGGATTAAAGGTTTGGAAAACAGACACTAAAAACCAAGATAAGAGAGAGCATGGGTGGGTGGGGGGGGAGTTGAGCCAGTACTGTGTAATTACCCGTTTCTTTTTCCTGCGTAAAGTGTAATAAACAATCACAAATTTAAAAAAAAGCAAATAATCACATTTTGTTTCCCTTAATATTTGTTCTACAGCTTTCTTGTATTAACTCGAAAGAGAAAAAGCATCCCTTTATCTCATTGTTTCTGCCTCATGACCACCGACTTTCAGAACACACAAAAAATAATTTGAGACTGATTGCAGACTTCCTCGCAATTGATTTTACCGACGCTTACTTGATAATAAGCACGTATTTGTTTCCTCTTTGCAAATTTTATTCTGTAATTCAGGAAGTAGTCTGTAACAGCCATCTCAAAATTATAAATGGCTTTTAAGCAAGCCCGTCAGAGCCATTTGACTTTTTTCCCCCTTACGTTTGTTCACGTTCTTAACCACTAGAGGGAAATAAAGCACACAGTCCTCTCCATAGTGAATGTCCGGACAGGTGGGCTACAGACCTCCGCAAGGCCTGACGTTCACGTGTGTTCTAGTCTCCATGCTGCTCTTCTCCTGGACAAAGTAAAGGCACCATAATGTGCCTTCACTTACATGGTTTTCACATGCTGGTAACCGTTAATCTCAGCTATGCTGTTGAGAGCTAAAATAAGACAAAAGAAATCCAGGTCATAGATTTACTTTCCAAGGGTTCCTGTGGGCAAATAAAAAAGACAATTCATATAACGTGTCTTCAGATAGTCTCAGATATTTTAAATGAACACACAGGAAGTCCCTGGGTTACGAATGAGATAGATTTGTGCTTGAATTGAATTTGTATGCAAACTGAACCTTTGTTCATAAACGCAAGTCGTATGTCAGATGTTCGTAACTCAGGGACTGACTATAATTTATACGTTTACCGATTAACCCAAATTACTTTTGAACATAAATATAAGGATAATAGTCATCATTTTCCCATTATGGATTTATTCCACTATTTGGGGGATAGTAGGTTCAGACTAGTTTGCTGGCTCATCCTAAGAAATGGCAAAATGATCAAGTAGTTTATGTAAAGGGCTAGAGTATCTTTATTTCCCCTTAAGTTTTCTGCATCTTTAAAAGAAAGATTGAAAGGAATTTAGATAACTTAATGCAAACTAGAAAAGTCAGAACTTAGGAAATTACCATGCTTATCTCACTGAAATAATATTGAAAAAGTTCATGAAAATAGAAATGATTAAATTCTTTTTTCAGTTTTGTATGTATAAGTTTAGGATAAAATTAAATGAAAATGGTTGATAAATATACCACATTTAAATCTTTTTCCTTTTACGGTATATGTTCATTACTGAAATTTTAAATGATATCATATTCTAAAAATTCCTATCTCACCATTGGAGACGCTCAATCATGTCAAAATGCTAGTAGCAATTTTATATTTGATGTTAATTAATACGTGTATGTTTAGGTTAGAAATGTATTTATTCCGTATGTTGCTTCCCTATCTAATCCACTGGCCCACTAAGTTAAGCTCAGATTTACCAGTGTGTGCCCCCAATGATTTATTATTTGTACTTGGAAATAGATGCTGTTGTGACTTTTAAATTACAAACATGTATTTTTATGACAAATGCTACCACATATGTTATTACCACTATGACTTAAACCAGTTAGCAGAGAGTTCCATTAATCCCTCTGTCCATATTGCTATTAACCTTCCTGCAAAAGTGTTGTTAATACAATTCACAGTGTAAGAACAGTATTTCCAAAAATGGTTCTGCACATATATACATGACATTGTAGGACTAAGTAAAATAATCATGTCCCATAAATGTTTCACATCTTAATTTTTAATTGCGGCATATTTCAAACACAGAAAAGAGCAGAAAGTAATTTCATATATATGTCTCTGTTCATTATTACAATTAATTAAAGATGATATTACCCTTAGATGATTTTTTTCTTTTCCTTTTAAAAATAAAACCTTGCAGACACAGGCAAAAATCCACTTAGAATTTCTTTCTTATTACACAGAGCTAATCGAATTTCTAAGATTGATGTCATTTCTGTGTTTCTTACAGTTGTGTACGCTTTAGTATGTAAAATACAGAGCACACGCAGCATTTCTGTGCTCTGATCCTTGAAATGTCACAGAATAATGGACCCAGGGAAACTAGCTTACGATTTTTATGCCAGTGTCAAGGAATCAAAATCGGTCAATATTATCCAATCTGTGTATTGTCAGTTTTGGTTTTAGTATAAAATAAAATGGCTCTGAAATATATGTACTTGAGTCTCTAGTTCTGGATAAAATATGTAAGCAAATCCTGCCTTTGTGGCCTCATAAATGCTGAGGGATCTCACAAATACATAAAACTGGAATAATAGAGGATGTGGGTGGTGCAGGGAAAACTTTCTCTTTACCTCCAGAAGGTTCACTGAAAGATCAACTTACAATAAGGCAGATTAATAACAAAAAAAAAGAGATTACAAATTTATTTACCATGTGCATGGGGAAAAAAAATCACAGAGTAATTACCCAATGTCCCAGTGAGATTTAAAGTTTGTATACCCTTGTTTTAGAGGGTGGGGATGATGAGGAATATTGGTAATTCTTCCCCTTAATATAGGGGCAATAAAAAGATTACTAGACAGAAGATAATGGAAAAGAATGAATGGTGAGGGGGAAAAAAGATTTACTTGTAAATGATTCTCTTTGGAAATTAAATTAGCCTGAGAGACAGATATTGGCTCGAGACAGGTGTTGTCACATTCTTCATTTTTTTTGCAATAGATACAGAGTAACAGGCGAGGTAAGGATAAGACCATTGTTTAATGAATAAATAAATGAAATAAAAGGTATTAGGGTTAGGAAGGAAGCATTCATGGTGTTTTCATTTACCAATAAAATACTTTTTCATTAAGAAAATACAAAGGAGGCTCGGAGCCTGTGGCTCAATCGGCTAAGGCGCCAGCCACGTACACCTAAGGTGGCAGGTTCCAATCCCCAGCCCGGGCCCGCCAAACAACAATGATGGCTGCAACCAAAAAATGGCGGGGCGTTGTGGCGGGCACCTGTGGTCCCAGCTACTTGGGAGGCAGAGGCAGGAGACTCACTGGAGCCCAGGAGTTGGAGGTTGCTATGAGCTGTGATGCCATGGCACTCTACCCAGGGGGATAGCTTGAGGCTCCATCTCAAAAAAAAAAAAATACAAAGGAATATTAAAGAAAAATCCCTAATATAGCATATAAGGAATTCATCACAGTCTCAGAATACAGAGTAAACATGTGAAAATCGACTGTATCATATTTTTTTACAGTAGCAATGAAGATATGAACAAAATTTAAATAACATATTTTATAATTGGTCTAGGTGTAAAGCTAATAAAACATGTATATGATTTGTATGCTTAAGACTATAAGTTCTCATGCAAGAATTAAAATCATACCAGCTTTGAATAATGCATATAGTGTTCATGGATAAGAAGAGTTAAAAAGAAAATAGATTCTAATCAAAGGTATATGCAAATTTAATGCAATTTTGTAAGAATTCTTAAAAGATGCAGTATACATGTATAAGCATAATTATCCTAAAATTTTTATGGAAAGGCAACGAAAATAAAAAAAATTCTACAAATAAGAATAAAATAGGAGGTATCACAATAACTCAAGTTAAGGTTTACTATATAATTAGAATTATCAGTTGGAATTGGCAGAGGAATGGACCCCTTTATTAATGGAACAAAAGAGAGAACACGGAAATACCCTCCCACAAATTTGTTTAACTGAATTTGGACAAAAGGGTATAATCAATTTAGTGACCTGTTAAATGGAATTAAAGTTGGCATGAAGTTGCCTTCACACTTTGTATCTCTATAGTAATCAATCTGCAACCTAACTTAGAATGTAAAGTAATTGCAATCCAACTAAGAATCTATTCTTATAAAAAGTAGTTGAGTCTCAGCCAATCACAACAACTGAACTTCAGGCAATCACAGGGTGCCATTTAATCAAGCCATGTTCGGATAAGGAAAATTCCTCCTCACACCATGTCCCAATGAGAAAAGTCCTGAGCTGTAATCAATCAAGCTGTTTCTATATGTCTCTTCTTTTTTCTCTCTATCAATATTACCTGCCCATTTTACTTGGTGGAGCCCTTTGAACTGCTTCTGGTTGTAAGGGCAACCTGATTCATTTATTCTCTACTTGAATACATTAATTCTCTCTGCTAAATTTATTTTGTCTAGAGTTTTTCTTTTAACAGAAGAAAATGTAGCCTTTAACACATTTTGTTGAACTAATCTTTTATAGCCATCCCCCCCCAAAATCTTGACCTAAATATCACATCATATAAAAATATTGCCTCACAACATCCTACTATCCAAAATATAATGCTATGAATGATATAGTACAAATATACAAACCATGGTGTTATAAAACTTTTTGGATAAAAAAAGAAAAATATCTTTGTGATCTAGAGTAAGCTAAGAGTTCTTAGACTTAACATCAAAATATGATCCATAAAAATTATGAATTGGCCTTAGTAAAAATTAAAAAAAATCTTCACGGAACACTAATTTAAGTGGATGAAAAGGCAAGTTGTAGACTAGGAAAAAGCACTTTCCTAGTGCTTTTCACATATCTGACATACATAAAATAACGAAAAAATCTCAATCTAATTAAGAAAATACGCCAAGGACATGAACAGATATTTCACTGAACAGATCACATAGATAAAAAAAAAAGTGTATGAAAAGCTGTTCAATATTTTAAACATTAGGAAAATGCTAATTAAAACGTAAGGGATTTAAATACATTTATTAGAATATTTAAAATCAGAAGTTTTGTGGCAGCATCTAAGATTGGCAGGGATGAGGACGAATTGGATTACTCAGACATAACTGGAGGGAATATCAAATGCTTGTTGTTTTGTACTCTGTAAAACAGATTGGTAACGTGTTACAAACCTGAACACACAGTTACCTACATACACAACCCACAAGTGTACTCCTGGGCATTTATACCAGAGAAATGAAAACTTATGTTCATCCTAATACCTCATAATGGATGTTTGCTCATAGCAACTTTCTCTGTAATATTAAGAAACAAGACAGAATACAGACATTATTTTGGATATATAGTTCAACTGCAGTATATGCTTATCATGGAACACTACTCAGCAGTAAAAACGAGTACAGTGTTTCCCCCCAAATAAGACCTACCCCCAAAATAAGCCCTACCAGGATTTCTATGCATTTGTTAAATATAAGCCTTACCCTGGAGTAATACCTACTGGTGCGTGTGGCTACCCAGATACACTGCATAGCCATGCCCTGCATTTTGGAGTAGAGCGGTAAGGAAGACTAGAATACCTTTTATCTGCTACAGCTCCTTTCTCCAGCCATTCACACTTGCGTGGGTGCACATGTGGTAATTGAGGTGGCAGGCATCCTATTGAGCACGTGTGAATGGCTAGGGGCAAGGAGTTCACGCATTACTAGCACCAGCCCCACCAACAAGGTCGGCTCCCCCTGTCAGGTTCCAGAAGAAGATGACTTAACTGTATTTGAATCAATGTAGATTGTTGTATTATACTTAATAAAAGTAAGACATCCCCTGAAAATAAGCCCTAGTGTGTCTTCCTGAGAAAAAATATATATAAGACAGTATCTTACTTTTGGGGAATCATGGTACTGAAACAAAAAAAAAGTTGGATGAGTCTCCAGATAATCATACTGAATGGAAAGAAAATCCCAGAGGTTACATGTTTTGTGATTTCTCTTAAGTAATATTATTACAATGATAAAATTACTGAGATAGAGAAAAAATTAGTGGTGGTCTGTGGTTAAGAACAAGGGAAGACTTTGGTCAAGAAGTGTTGTAGTTATAAAGAGCACAAAAAATTCTCGTAGCTACAGAATTGTTCTGGACCTTGACTGGATTGATGTCAGTATCCTGGTTATGACACTGTTCTAGAGATCTTACCAGTACAGCCTTGGGTAAAGTGTGCAGGGGAGAGTTCTGTATTACTTCTTTCAATTTCATATGAAACTAATTAAATAAAAAGTATTATGAAAGTTAATTATTATTACATCAGATGAGATAAAACGTTAAGATTTAGAATTTTAGTCGAGAAATTAAACCTGAAAATATTAGTCATGAAAAAATAAGTTATAAAACTGAAAAAGGCAATAAAGAGTATTAACAAGTAAGTTGGTACACTTAACATGCTGGGGAGAGATGAGGAGAGAATTACTGAAAAGGTTTGGTAAAATAGAATGAGAGATAAAGAAATGATAGGACAGAAAATACAGGGGCGTGAACAGGTCGGAAAGCAGAGGGAGTTACAAACTCTTGCATATATTTAACTGAAATCTAGAGAAAGATGTGATGGCGAAGCAGAAGCAATATTAAAGGTGATGACACACGTAAAATGTCCAAATCTGGTAAAACATATTAAATTGTAGAAAAAAATGTTTGACCAAATAAATATTGTATCCCCAACTATAGATGGGATGCTGAGTGAAACCTCAGTATGTTTCAGGAGATTGAAATTATAGAAATTATGGTATCTGACTAGCATGAAATCAAGAAATATATGAACAACACAAAGAGAACCAACAAATGCTATATCTTGAAATAAATTAATTTACTTCTGTAAATCGTAGTTTCAGGAGGAAATCCTGAGGGATTATAACATTTATTTAACTGACAGGTAGTAACTATTACACAGCAAAATAAAGCTAAGCGTTTCTGTACAAGGCAACGTATAACCGTGAAAATGAATATTATAAAAGATCAGATGATAAACACCACTGAGGTGAGCGTTCATCTTCCGAGCACAGAAAAAGGACAATAAATGCAAAGAAGCAGCAATACAGAAATAAGCAGCACCCAGTGGCCTAGATCAGCAATGCCAGTGTGTGTTATTGAAAATAAAAAGTGCAGGCTCGCTGCCTGTGGCTCAATCGGCTAAGGCGCCAGCCACGTACACCTAAGGTGGCGGGTTCGAATCCCCAACCCGGGCCCGCCAAACAACAATGATGGCTGCAACCAAAAAATGGCGGGGCGTTGTGGCGGGCGCCTGTGGTCCCAGCTACTTGGGAGGCTGAGGCAGGAGACTCGCTTGAGCCCAAGAGTTGGAGGTTGCTATGAGCTGTGATGCCATGGCACTCTATCCAGGGGGATAGCTTGAGGCTCCATCTCAAAAAAAAAAAAAAAGAAAATAAAAAGTGCTAACGAGGTCCAAGTCTCATGAGACTGACTGATATAAACCAAAAAGGCACAAATATGACTAACTTTATTTTTATTTATTTATTCATTGATTTACTTTTGAGACAGAGTGTCACTATGTCGCCAGCTATGACATCACTGCTCACAGCAACCTCAAACTCTTGGGCTTAAGTGATCTCTTGTCTCAGCCTCCCAAGTAGCTGGGACTACAGGTGCCCGCCACCATGCCTGGCTATTTTTTTGTTGCAGTTGTCATTGTTGTTTAGCAGGCCTAGACTGTGTTTGAACCCGCCGGCCTCAGCACGTGTGGCTGGCACTGTAACCACTGTACTACAGGCACCCAGCCAGACTAACTTTAATATATATAAGCTTAGGTATTTAAAAAGTGATGTTGCTGTAGATGCTTCAGGTATGAAAACGTAATATGAAGATATATTGCACAAATGGACCAAGCAAATTT
>CAUYQV010027450.1:0-10195 GCA_963574575.1 Galagoides demidoff | reverse complement strand
GCCCCGGGGGCCGGCCGCTGAATCCCCCCTGGGGCCCCCCAACGCCCAAGGTGCCGGCAGTCAACCACCCCCCCCGCGGCACCCCCCCGGGCGTGCGGGGTAGGCCCGGCGCCCCCCCCCCCCCCCCCAACCCCCCCCCCCCCCCCCCCCCGCCACACACACCCACACACACACCCACACACACACACCCACACACGCAGTCCTGGCCACATTTTATCCCCTCTCCTTCCCAGACTCCTGAAAGTGGCAGATAAGGAATAACCCTCCCCACAAAGAGAAAGGAAGCTAGAGCAGGTGCTTTGCTTAGCTTTGCAGGGAAAATGTGTTAATGGGCTTCAGAAAGTGCTGAAAACAGTGACTGTGAGGGCTGAGGGCTTCCTGGGGAAGGGCCAGCCATGGGGAGAGCTGGAAAGTGAACACAGAGGCCAGAGCCCCGGAGCACCCCTGCCCCCTAAGCTAGGTTGGCAAGTCCCCTGGGCAGAGGGGCAGAGGATTCCTGACTCAGGGACACCAAGGCCCACAGAGGACAGAGTGAAGGAGGCTGGAGGGATTCATGGGGGTGACTGCATGTGGATCTGGGAGCCCCGCCATCCCTGCCCTGATGAAAGCCCCAAACACCAGGCCGGGCGCCTGTTCCCAGTTTGGAAGCAGGGAGGCTCTCACAGAGAGTCTGAGCAGCTCCTGAAAGAACACCAGATTGTAGAGTCTGCGGCTCCTGGTGGGCTCCAGTTGGAAAGAGGGACCAGCGACAGAGAGATGAGCCCAGGGCTCAGCTCTGGGACCGTCCCAGACACAGTGCAGGGTCCAGGGAGGCACAGGATCTGCTGGTGAGAGCCAGGTTGAGAGTAAGGGGTGCACAGCATAGGCAGGAGGTAGAGGGTTAGGAGCCACAGCGCCCCAGCATGCACCAGGACCAGCGTCCCACCTCAGGTGGCTTCAAGTTCTAGGGAGGCTATGGGAGGCTGGGGCTGAAAAGGGGGCAGCTGTGAAGGGGATGGGGGCAACCAAGATTTCCAGGGGCTCTATGTGCCACACTGATCAGGAACATCGGCTGTGAGAGGGCAGGGCCCTCGGCTGTCCTGCTCTAGTGGCAGAGATCAGCAGTGACTGTGAGCAGGTGAATGTGTCCACACCCAGGAGCACACAAAAGGGGCCCTGTGGGTGGTGCATGTGTGATCACGGGATCACTTGGGCTGGGGTGCCCAGGGAGGGTCTCTGAGCAGGTGTCCATGCTGCTCAGGCCTGACCACAAACAGCCCTAGGAACTGTTAGGACGCTGGCCCTAGAAAGAAGCCAGTGTGAGAGGACAGAAAGGGGCCTATGGTGCTACAGGACAGTGAGGGTGCAGCTGGGGAGTGTGCAGAACAGCTAGCAGCTGGTTTTGTCCAGGGCTCTGTCTCTGAAGCCCCAGCACAAGTGGCATCAGTCTGTCATTCTCCGTAAAGCCACAACTTCAAGGGACCTGCCTTTGACAGAGTCAGAGACTGCCAGGAGCTGGGGCAGCGTAGCCTCATCTGTTTCCCGTGTCCCCAGTCTTCTGTCATCATTCTGAAATTAACACCAGTGCCCTGCACACCCTGCTCACACTCTGTCCATCCTTTTATTGAATCCCTCAGGGCCCCCAGGGAGGGCGCACTGTCTGCTTCTGAGAAGTGGATCCAGAACTAGGCCCAGAACCTGGAAGGAGCTCACAGGAGCCTGATCCTGGGCACTCTTCCATGGGGAGAATCCTGGATGCCTCCTTCCCAGTGAGAAACGGGAAAGCGACCATCCCTGCCTGTGGTGCGTCAGAGTCACCCCTGGCGGGACTGGGCAGAGCGTAGGAGGAAGGCAAGGGCTTCTGAGACCAAGCGCTCCATGCCTGGTTGCCATGGTAACATATTGATTCTAAAGGTCAGAGGGCCACCTGGCTTCTGATGAGTCAGGAACACAGGCAGGGAGGAGACAGCATACACGCCACTGGGAAGGAGCCCCCACCCACCCCAGGACAAGTCAGGCTGAAGCTCACATTCCAGGCTCAACCCCAAGACTCCTGTGCAGCCATCGTGGGGCAGCCGTGACAGATGGCCGTGGGTGCCACTGCTGAACACACACTCGCACAGTTCTGGAAGCCAGAAGTCTGAAATCAGAAGCTGCAGGGCTGGGTCCTTCTGGAGGCCCTGAGAGGACCTGTCCCACGCCCCTGGTGGCCCCAGCTGTCCTGGGCATGCTTGGACCTTGGACACATCCCTCTGGTCCCTGCCTCCACCCCCACCTTGTCCTCTGCTGCTCTTTTCTTCCCTCATGATGACACTTGTTGGATTCAGGGCCCACCTAATCCAGGATGACCTCATCTTGAGACCCTTAATGCAATTATCTCTGCAAAGTTCCTCTTTCCACATGGGGTCACATTCATAGGTCCAACGTGGACATATCTCTTGGTGGGGAAGAACCACCATTTAACCCCTGCCATTCACCCTCTGGATCCTCCAAATCCATGTTCATCCCATAAACAAAATACATTCACCCCAAACCCACATCCCCAGGGTATCAATCATTACAGCATAAACTCCAAGTCAAAAATCTCACCTAAATGTTTTCAGCTCGCAAGTGTTAAGCCTCACCTAAATCATCTGTGGGTGAGACTCCGGGTACAGTCCATCCCGAGGCAAAATTCCTCTTCACCTGAGTATCCGGAACTAGAAAACAAGTTACTGCTTCCAGACTACAGTGTGGGATGGACATAGGTGTACGCCTTCTTCCTAAAGGGAAGAATTACCAGGGATATAGGAGTCACCAGTAAGTGCATTCACGTCTACCAGAGCAAATTCCAGGTTTCAAGGCCTCGTGAGTCTCCTCCACCTCGATGCTCCACTCTCTGGGCCCATGGAGGCCCCAGCGGCCTTTGGGCCCCCTCAGAGTTGATGTTCCTTTTTCCTGAGGGACAGCATATGTTTGCAGCTGAGTAGTTCCATCAGCCCATTTCCTGCTTACAGAATTGTGGAAGTCTGAAGGCCCTCTGTCCTTTCAGTCTGAACCAGAAGAGTTTCTGCGGGTAGAGCACTCTCCTGTGTGTATCAAAGGGCCCTATGAGAGAAGAGGGCCCTGCAGACCCCTCCTGGACAGCACTCTTTCTACTCCCCACTCCTGCTGAGTGGACTCGGGGGGCACCTGCTCAGTCTCTTTAGCAAAATGTTGTCCAGCCACACATACCCTCAGCCCTCTGTTCAGAATGTGCTTTTCCAACAGCGAATTTCCTAATTTTGACATCTTTTGCAACCTGTGTAGGCCAAGAACCTCACAAACAATTAAGTGCTAATTCATTTTGCTTAACAGATCGTCTCTTAATTTATGTCTCACATTTGACTGTAAACAGCAAGTAGACACCAGCCCATACCCTAACACCTTGCTTGGGAATCTGCTCAGCTAAACATCCAAGTTCATCACTGAATTTCTGCTTTCCACCCAGTCGCTAGCAGCACTGATTCAATCACGGTTCCTGCCACTTTCCTCCAGTTCCAAATAACTGGCTCCTCCAGCTCTCAGCAAAGTGCCTCAGCAGCCGAGCCTCTGCTCAGGCCCCGTCCAGGCTGCAGCAGCTGGGGTGTGGCTCTCCAAGGTGACTGAGGATTATCTCCTTTCCTTAAGGTCCGCTGACTATGGAAGTTAGCCTCATCAAGATACTTGCCAGCAACACCTGGACTGGTTTTGATCATTAGCTCCTGGAAAGGTTGACAGATATGCATAGCCAACCACTAGGCCTGTGTGGGAACGAGGACATGCAAGGGACGGGGACCCTGTGATACAGGTGGGGGTATTTGAGCAACACAGGTGAGGCTGAGCGCAGGAGGCATGAGGCTCCCACTGTAGACGGAACCGGACTCCTGAGGGCAGGAGTTACTGTGAACCCAAAGGTGCCAGTGAGAACCCCTGGAGGCAACGCCAGGTGGACACGATGAGGCCACTACCATAAGCCCACCACAGAGCAGAGACCAGATGCCTGACCACAGGGGATTGTGGCAACACCTCATTAGCTACAAGGTACCTAGAAAACAGCTTGACAATGAAGCTGAGAAATTCCTGGTTTCCTGGAGCAACCTGCCTGGGGGCACTGCAGAAAAATCCACAGCCACCTGCCCATTCACAGCTCTAAGCCAGTCCACAGCTTGAGACCTCTCAAAGGAAGGGGCAATTTGGTCCTCAGAGAGGGCAATTCGGTCCTCAGAGGACTCTTTCCAGGCAGCCACAATGTATCCCTGACCCTCCCCAGACCCCCCAGGGGAACCTGAGTGCAGCCAACTATGTCCCTGACCCTCTCCAGACCCCCTGGGGAAGCTGAGTGCAGACCCAGTGTGTCCCTGACCCTCCCCAACTTTCCCCATGGGGACCTGCAGCTGATTGCCAGATGCCATGGAGGGGGGTGGTTGGAACACAGACTCATAACTGCAGTATCCACTTTTGGGTCAGGGCTTTAGAGGTCAGGTGAAAGAGTTCAAGTATACCTCACAATGGCCAAGTGGGACCGCACACCCTCCTGCTGGTTTTCCCCAGTCTCAGAGTAAATGTGTAGTGACCAGAATCTTCTTATCTGTAGGTTAAAGGTTACAGACAGCGAACCATGGGAGGTTCACACGTGCTCCCCACCCTCCCAGCAGCCCTCCAGGCTCTGTGTTCTGCCTTTATGAAGCCATCCTGCCCCTGCCCCATTGCCTGTGTCATCTGGTTCACACTGTGGATGTGCCTTTGGCAAGAAGACAGGGTCCTGACCCTCTGTGGAGTCAGAAGGAGCCAGAGTAGGTGGACGCCACTGGTGCCAGTGACACCAAGCTGGAGCCCATAGCCACAGCGTCCACAAGCCCCCAGGATACACTCATGCTGGAGTACTGTGTCCTCTGGAGAGGGCGGCAGTGCCATGCCCATCCCAAGAGAGAGGGGATGGAAACCAGCCCAGGAGGGCCCCAGAACACATGCTGGGGGGCCCAACTGTGGAGTGCCCTCAACTTGGCTATGCTCTGGGCTGTGAACTGGGGCTGCTGCTGGTCTGTGGGGAGCTGTGTGTCCCATAGGGAAGGTGGGCCTGCTGGCATTTGGAAGCTCCACCCTCATTTGCTAGAGCCAGCCCAGCGCTGTAGGTGGACACAAGGCTGACCACCAGGTGGCCTCCAGCCTAAGAAATCTTACCTTGACTGTTTACCACCCAGGCAATAGGAGAGATACTCCTACAAACTAAAATAGACACCACCACAAAGGTCATACAATAGGCATTTATTAAGCACCTACTGCCTGCAGGCACTGTGCTGGGCATTGGCGATGCATTGAGTCAGCAGGTGGACAACAGGCACCGCTCAGTGATGGGACAGGCACTCCATGGACAGTGGACAGCAACACTGATGTCAGGAGGGGGATGAACTGTGGGCAATGGGAGAGGAGTGGACACCAGTCCTGCCTCAGTATTAGGGAGGCCCCTGTGGCAGGGACAGTGGAGCTTTCCAGACAGATGGACAGAAGCCAGCCGGGTGGAGCAGGGAACAGCCTTGCCCACAGAGTGTGGTCACAATCCATGAATCGAGGAGCCAACGTGAAGCTTCTGAAGAACTGAATAAGAGATGGGCAGACTGGCTAAACTAGAGAGGATGAAGCCCAGGGTGGAGAAAGATGAGGCTGGTAGGTGGTGGGAATAGGCAGCAGGCCTCCTGAGCTCCACAGGAGAGCCTGGGCCTGACTGTCTGAGAGGCTGCTGACCTACACAGGGGCTGTTCAACTCCACTGGGTGAACTCTGGCCGATGGGACATGGTTGCCTGGAGGACGGACCCCTCTCCTTCCTCCTGCCACAAGGCACAGCTCTCTTTCCTGCTCATCTGTAGACTCAGGAGGTGGCCCACTGGTGCCCCTGCTGAGCAGTGGGTAGGGTCTCAGGACTGGCTCTCAATCCAATCGGTGGCCAGCGAGGCAGCGCCTGGCCTTCCACAGCTGCCTCTGCTCTTTCTGCATCTGCACAAAGGAACGGCAGATAATTTTTATGTCTTTAAACCAAAATTCAATGTTCAGAGCAAAAATAATAACACCGTAGACTGAGTTTATAGCATATGTAGAACTGAAATAAATGACAACAGCACAAATTTAAAAGGGCAAAGATTACAGCTTCTGTGGCTGCCTAAGTAATAAATGACAAAGGAATTGTACCACTGAACCCGTCTGTCCTCATGCTGGGGGTGGTGCAGGATTGATTCAGGGTGGGCCCTGGGGAGCTAAGGATGCGTGGCATGGCCCAGGGCAATCACGTTAAAAAGTGGCCTCGCTAAAAAGCCAATAGAGTCAAAATGCTATACAAAAAATGCCATTTAATCCCCAAGAATACCAGGAGAAGATGGAAATAACTAACAGGATCGATGGAAAACAAACAGCAGGGTAGAAGAGTTGAACCCAACTGTCCAGTGGTTAAGTAGACAGAGACCCCTGGACTGGGTGTAAATGCTACAGGCTGTTCTTAAAAGGTGCATCTTAAAATATCAAGATGATTTATAGCCTACATATTTAAAAAAGACACTAAAAGTAAAAAAAGGAAGAAAAAGATACACCACACAGGTACTAACCACAGGAAAGGTGAGAGAGCTGTACTTACATCAGAGCAGACTTGAAGATGAAGAACGCAACAGAGAGAAGCATTTCATCCTGATATAAGGACCGGCTCTTCAGGAATCCATAATAATCCCGAATGTGCACGCACCTAACAAGAATATTTCAAGCTACAGAAACCAAAACTTGACAGTCAGAGAGAAAAAAAAGAGAAATCCACAATCAAATAGGACATTTTAACACTCGCCTCTCAGGAACTGACACAGCAAATGCAAACGTATGAATTGACTCAGGACACAGAAGCCTGGACGACACCATCAACCAGCTTGGCCTCAGTGGCATCTACAGCCCACTGTCGGAGTAACTGCACAGCACACACTGATGTCAAGTTCACAAGGTAAGTCATATCCGAACACAAGCAAAAAACTCCGGTAAATTAAAGGATTGAAATCATACATAATATGTTGGTTGAACACAATGAAATTAAATTAAAATCAACCATAAAAGATACCCCTACATTTGGAAATTAAGCAACGAACTTCTGCATGATCCATCAATCAAACAGTAAATTCACAAAGGAAATTAGGAAATATTTAGAATGGAATCATTATAAAACCGACATAACAAGATGTGTGGGATGCTGGTAATTTTAAATGCTTACAGGACAAAAATAAGAGAAGTTTAAAATCAGAGATCTACATTCCGAGTTAGGGTGGAAAGCTAACTCGGTGCTCAGGGCTTGGGGAGAAAGATTTCCCCAAGGATCAGGGTGTAGAAGGCACCCTCCCAGCTCTGCATGGTCACACCTGGCTTTACTCCTACGGCCTGCCTAATGTGGAGAGGGGGGACAGGTCTCCTCAAGACCTGGGTTGGCCTTCAGCGGCCTCTCTTTCCCTGAGGGTCCAGCAGAGTCATCTCAGTGGGTACTGATACTGTCATAGGACTCCCAATCAAAAGGGGAAAAAAAGGAAATAAAAGGATAAAATTTATCTTATCTTCTTAGAAAGAGGAGGGAAGGAGAGATGAAAGACAGTGGGGAAAGGGCAGGCTGGGGGGGAGCAGGGAGAGGGAGGCAAGATCCCCAAGGAAGCAGGGAAATGCCAGGTGATTAAAGGTCCACCCAGAAGGGAACAGGGATGGTTCTGTCATCCAGACCCGACTCTACAGTCCAGAGACTGCTGCGTCCTTTCTGTCTTTTCCTGGGCTGGCGGATGACAAAAACTGAGGCTCTGCCCTGCTGGACGTCAGCGCCCAGAGCGGCTCCCCTCTTTCTCTGGACTATCTTGGAGATAGGAGTTCTGAAAAAGAAGATTCTCAAAAATCAATTTTAAAGAGAAAAATTTACACCTCTTTTCTGTCCAGCTCTTTTCAGAAATTGTGCCAAACAGACCTCCCGAGGAGGGGAGCCTGTCAGCAGGAGGACTCTAGGACTGATCATTAACTGTTACTAGGAAATTGTAGCATTAGGTATTTTCCTGCTATTTTTGCGAGGCTACCCTTTTCACTCTGTCTTAACCTAAAAAAAGTGCCACAGTGTATACAAGTTTCGAAACATCATGCTGTATACCATTTATGTATACAATCTTTTATCTGTCAATTAAAAAGGAAATAAGTAATAGTGAAACGTGACTTGTGTGTGCTTAGATACGACTGCTCAGCTGGTGCCCAGAGAAGGGGAGTTACAGTCCAGGGAGAAGAGAATGAAAGTGAGCTTAAAAAAAAGGTTCAAAAAAAAGTAATTAAAATTCAGTGTGAATGAAAAGAAGGAAAAATAGACATTAGGACAGAAAGTTATGATCTAGAACATGAAGATGACAGAGAAAAATCAACAAAGCAAGTCATTGATTCTTTTAAAAAAATATTTATAAACCCAAGCATTACCAAACAAGGAAAAAGAGAGAGAAAATTATCAATATCAGAAATAAAGTAGGGGATATCACCACAAAGCCTAAAATTACTGAAAAGAATTATGAACTAAAATGAAATCTTTTTTTTTTTATTTTATTGAATGGTAACTATGTACATTAATGCCCTTCTGGGGTACAGTGTGACGTTTTCACATGCAATCTGAAATACTTCCATCAAACTGGTCAACACAGCCTTCATGTCATTTTCTCAGTTATAGTTTTAAACCGTTCTGATTCTACTCTTAGAGAGTTTCACTTGAATTGTATCAAGTTTTAATGGATTTTATTGAGTATCCTTCCAACTACACTGGAATACTTGGAAGTGTATTTGAAAAGATACTCAGTAAAGTACCTCCAGGATAAGGATGGGTCTTTTGTGACTTAGAAGTGTAAAAGCCTCTCATAATCAACCTTACTGCATTCAAGGTTGGCTTTTTTTTTTTCTGAGACAGAGTCTTACTATCTTGCCCTCTGTAGAGCACTCTGGAGTCATAGCTCACAGCAACATCAACATCTATGCCTTGGGCATAGTAATAGCTATAGCTAATAAATACAAGGTGGCCATAAAGTTCGTGTGCAATTTAAAATAGTAAATTATGGCCACCTTGTATTTTTTTGTATTTGGTCCAATTCATAAAATAGTTTAGGGAAGACTAGTACATGTAAAAAGTTTACAGGGATTACTGGTGTCTCCAGAGACTTGTAATATGGCTGCTGAAACTGATCTGTACAATCTCCACCTTTCAGAGCACATCCAGCCTGGGAGCATTCCATCTATATTAGATGGTTATCCTGGTTGTTGGGGACTCTACTGCCTGGAACATAGTCCCAGCTCAGTGGTACTGAGATGATAGGAAAGACACAGGAAAAGGGAAAGTTGTTCTTGGGTCATAGGAAAGGCCTGAACACCAATCAGCTATATGATTTTGAAAAAAACAGAACATGATTTTAGGGCTTCTTAGACTCTAATATGCATGCAAACTTCTTGCATATCTTGTTAAATTAAAATTTTCTACCCTAGAGGTCTGGAGTGGGACCTGAGATCTCTGTTCCTAAGCAGCTGCAAGTAATGCCTGTGTTCCTACTGCCAGTCAGCAGACAACTCTAGAGAGCGGCCCTGTCTACTAGAATGTTCTGCAGTGTAGAAATGCTCTAGACCCACACTATTAAATAGAGTAGCCATTAGCTACAGGTGGCTTTGGAGCATTTGAAATTTGACTAGTGTGACAGAATTTTGAATTTTAAGTAGCATAAAATTCAAAAGCCACTAGCCCATGGCGCCTGTGTTGAACAGAAAGATTTATATTTTATAAGCCTCATCTGTAAAAATGAGAGTTTGAGATTAGATAACTCCCAAGGTCCTTTCTAACATTCTGTGGTTCCAAGTTGTTTTCAAGGTATGTCTAGAGTGGAAGAGGGCATTGATATGAAAGTCTAGACATGAAAGCCTAGAACAGAGATTCCTTTTTATCTCATAGCACATTTGAACCTAGTTGAACTTCTGCGGCACATTTAAATTATGTTGATTTAAAAAAAGTTAAAAAGTTAAGGCTTGGAGCCTGTGGCTTAAATGGCTAAGGCGCCAGCCACGTACACCTAAGGTGGCGGGTTCAAATCCAGCCTGGGCCCGCCAAACAACAATGATGGCTGCAACCAAAAAATAGCCGGGCATTGTGGTGGGTGCCTGTGGTCCCAGCTACTTGGGAGGCTGAGGCAGGAGACTCGCTTGAGC
>CAUYQV010027449.1:0-50372 GCA_963574575.1 Galagoides demidoff | reverse complement strand
TTGTGACTTTGTGAATCATATCTGAGGATTCTTGGGTGATTTTATGCAGAGGCCGGACCATAGAGTGCATCTCTGGAGTTCAAATCCTAGCTCTACATCTCACTAGATTGGAGACCAGGGACAAGTTACTTTTTTTTTTTGAAACGGAGCCTCAAGCTATCCCCCTGGGTAGAGTGCCATGGCATCGCAGCTCATAGCAACCTCCAACTCCTGGGCTCAAGCGAGTCTCCTGCCTCCGCCTCCCAAGTAGCTGGGACCACAGGCGCCCGCCACAATGCCCAGCCATTTTTTGGTTGCAGCCATCATTGTTGTTTGGCGGGCCCGGGCTGGGGATATGAACCCACCACCTTAGGTGTATGGGGCTGGCGCCTTAGCCTATTGAGCCACAGGCGCCGAGCCCAGTGCTAGACTTTTTGCTGCTGCCTTAAAATATAAATAATACGAGTACTGTCTGCTAAATTCATGAAATAAATAAATAAATTACTTACCTAAATTATCTGAATAGCTGATTTGTTGACATCAGTTGTTTAACTAGCACTAGCACGCAGTACGATGTGTATTGTCTGAGAGACAGTTACAAAATGTTTTCGTGGTTGCCAATGCCAAAAAATGCCATTTTTCATTAAGTCCAAACAATGGTGGTCGAATTCTAACAACTGATCAACAATGCAAACTTTGATAAGCAGTTCCCGATAATCAGTTCTCAACAATTATTTGTTATTAAAGTTTAACATTATAAAATTAACAAAAATAATATAAAACTCATATCCTGGCGAAATAGCCACATGGCAGTGTTGAGACCAGAATTGCCACTGAGAGACCACCACACACATGTAAAGACAAAAAGTGCTTTCTTTTGCAACTATATGCCTGGGCCGCTCTTCCCTTCAGTTTGGCTGGAGGAAGGGCGACTCCCTAGTGAAGCGAGCTGAGGTTTTTAAAGCGCATAGAGGAATTTCATTGGGTGTTTTGTCGGGCCGGGCTGCTATTGGCTGAGCTGTTTATGGTTAGGGACCCTCTGGGAGGGGGGCTACTTGTTTGTTCCAGACAGTTTGGCTCCTTCTGAGCTAATTGTCCTTGCCTAGAAGCAAGGAAGGGAGCCAGTCTCCTTCTGATACCAATTCCACCTGGGCAACCTTGCCCAGGAGTGGAGTAGGGAGTTTACATTAACCTCTTCATTCCCAAATGGAGTTACATTAACCTTTTCAGCAGCTGAAAACAAAACTGTATATTCCCTTTTCATTGTCCCGCCCTTCCCTAGTGCATTCTTTCCAAAAATCAAGACTTGGCTCTGCGCCTGTGGCTCAAGTGGCTAAGGCGCCAGCCACATACACCTAAGGTGGTGGGTTTGAATCCAGCCTGGGCCACCAAACAACAATGACAGCTGCAACCAAAAAATGGCCAGGCGTTGTGGTGGGCACCTGTGGGCCCAGCTACTTGGGAGGCTGAGGCAGGAGCTGTGAGCTGCACTCTACCCTGGGGGACAGCTTGAGGCTCTGTCTCAAAAAAAAAAAAAAAAGAAGAAGAAAAGAAAAAAAAGTTTGGACTTTTTAAAAACGCTGTGGGAAGTGGGAAAAATTGTTAAAAATTGGGACTGTCCAACCAAAAACGGGAAGTCTGGTCACCTTACATAAATGTAAACACAGCCTCTCTTCACATCTTCTTGCAGCCAGGCTCTTTCTGGAGAACCAAATCTACTCCTCCTATTCAAACAATTTCAGCTTCCATTGTGTTTCATATTTCTCTTCAGAACCCGGATTCCTCCAGGCTGGTGGCTCACAGGCACTTTGGGTGGCTCTGGGAGCTCCACCTCTCCCATCAGTGGCGGAGGCTGCCTCTTCTTACTGTTCCCGTTAAGTACCTGTTTGCTTTCACATAAGAGCCCACAAACGTCACTGCCTCCTAAAAGGAGACACAACTGCCTAACTGAAATATTTTCATGACTAATTTAATGAGATATTGAATTTTTTTCTGCTTGTTCCAATTGATGTTCTTCTTTTCCTTTGCAGACTCAGCTACTAACATGATTCTTCCCTACACAGCCATCAAACCAGCTTCTTTTTTAGTTTTTTTTGAGACGGAGCCTCAAGCTATCCCCCTGGGTACAGTGCCATGGCATCACAGCTCATAGCAACCTCCAACTCCTGGGCTCAAGTGAGTCTCCTGCCTCCACCTCCCAAGTAGCTGGGACCACAGGCGCCCGCCACAATGCCCGGTCATTTTTTGGTTGCAGCCATGATTGTTGTTTGGCGGACCCGGGCTGGGGATTCGAACCCGCCACCTTAGGTGTACGTGGCTGGCGCCTTAGCCGACTGAGCCACAGGCGCCGAGCCACATCTAGTTTCTTATTGTGAAATATTACGTTAGTCCTAGTTTTGTTGTAGATGGTCTTTATCAAGTCAAGTAATTTCTCTATTTCTACTTTGCTGGGAGTTTTTGTTATAAATGAATGTTGGATTTTATCAAATGCTTTATCTACATTTATTGATAGGCTCAAATGATTTTTTTTCTTCTTTAACCTGTTGATGGGACACATTACATGAACGAATTTTGTGAATGTTGAAACAGTCTTACATACGTGCATAAATTCCATTTGATTGTGTCGTATATTTTTATACATTGTTGGATTTGATATGTTCATATTTTCTTGAGGATTTTGTGTCTATGTTCATGAATGTTAACTACATTCTTGTTTACAGATTTAAAAATACAGTAGTAACTAGATCATGAAATTGCTTCATGTGACTTGCAACTCATTGTGAATTTATTTACCCGTTATACTGTGATGAAGTCAGGAGCAGTAACCATCACATTTAGTTTACTGTCATCCTAGAATGTAGCCAACTGTGTAGCATGTAACAAGACATTAGGAAATTCTCATTCATCTGAACGATGAGCCATATAATAGACCTCACTTGTGTATGGAACCGGGTTAATTAGTGACAACACAAGGGTGACTTCGAAGTTGTCACAGTAACTTAGAATTGTTCTAGTTACAGTACGTACTATAAATTCAGAAAACTAGTCAGTGTCAAATGGATCTTGTGTTTTGAAAGCTGATTCTCTATATGGAAAAGCAAAGTTTCTAGTAGTTACTCAGGGATTCAAATAGCACAGATTATAAGTGAAATATACAAACTAAGGGGTTAGGAAATACAGTTTGTGAGCTGGGGGATGTGGGATTTTTATTTTTTTCCTTACTCTTTTAATCACTCCATTTAATTTAATTCATTCCTTCTTGACTACTCCATTTCACCACTAACACTTACCTGAATTCCATAGTAAACAATGAAATGTATACTTAGAGTGTGAGTAAAGCGCTGCATTGATAACGAGTGTTTACATCAACACAGGCAGGACAAATATGTGTTACTGGTTTTCCTACTCAAATGCAACATAGAACCTTATCAACCTGAAGAACAGAGGCAGAAATAAAGTAATTTTTTACAAATTAGAAGGATATTGGGTGAGGTTAGTCATCTATAAAGATATTCCTGCATTCATTATGTTGTTTATTGAACAAATGTTTACCAAGTTCTTAGTATGTGCTGGGCCTCATGCTAAGTACACATTGGAGATGAACACAGCATGGTCTCCATGCCTTCAAGGAACACATAGTTAATGGAGAAAGACAGAGTGTGCAGATAGATAACTCCTGCACAATGTCAAGGACAATGCAGATACTCAATAAATATTTATTAGAATTTAATTAATTAATTCAATAATTATTTATGGAGCATCTAGCCCTAGACAAAATATCATAAGTGTTTAAGTTATACCATTAAACTAGACAGACGGACAAAAAGTCTCTACCTCCAAATTGCTTTTATCCTCACAATGGAAGAATTCAATGGGACACCTAGAGAGAGAGAAAGAGATGTTTCAAGTCCCCTAATGAGAAATACAAGTAAAAAGTTACCAGCACTCTACTGAAAGATACAGCACTTACCTTGGATTCAAGATGGTCAAGGAAGTTAAGCCACGAATTATAGACCCACCTTCTGTTCTTCTCTTTTCTTTTTTCAAGATTCAGAAAAAAAGGATAGGCTCCTGTGGCTCAAGTGGCTAAGGCGCCAGCCACATACACCTAAGGTAGCAGGTTCGAATCCAGCCTGGGCCCACCAAACAACAATGACGGCTGCAACCAAAAAATAGCCAGGCGTTGTGGTGGGTGCCTGTAGTCCCAGCTACTTGATAGGCAGAGGCAGAAGACTCATTTAAGCCCAGGAGTTGGAGGTTGCTGTGAGCTGTGATGCCATGGCACTCTACCCAAGGGGACAGCTTGAGGCTCTGTCTCAAAAAAATAAAAAAACAAGATTTAGAAAAAGAGCAATCTCAGCAGACAAAAATAGATGAGTCACATTCTCCAGTGTGTATATATACCAGATCCTCAAGGACTCTGTGGTAGATAGATGCATTGGAAATGTAGTTCAGATGGCTAACACACAAAGTTGGGCAGTTAAATGAGAGCCTATGAGACGAAAGGGCATGCTTATACAGCAGGCAGAGGGTAGCTAAAGGAAGACTTTAAAACAGAAGGATTATCTTATCAGAGTGCTATTTCCAGAATGATGGATGTGGGAGTGTCATTGGGGACTAAAGAAAGGAAATAGAGGCAAAAGCATTCTTATGTTAATTTAAAACAATAAATGATTGTGCAAGGAGACTTGTCGTCTACAGACAGAAACTGAAGCTGCCCCCGTGGACCACGCATAGCAGGTTGTGATCTCGGACAAGGACACTAACACAGTGGAGAATACTCCACGAAGGAACTCCTTATCTTTCTATGATTACCTTGATATTTATAAATCTCCTGAGTAGGTTGTGCTTTGTCTATTGGATGAAAGAATCATTTAGTAGTTTGACTTCAGTGTCTCCATGACCCACCTGCTGAGTCATGACTGGCTTGGGGTACACGCTGAGAACAGGGTGTCACTATGATGACTTGACCTTTCAGCATATATCTGCCTCCAAGAAAAAGAAGGCATTCTGGTCTCCCAAACACCTCACTCCTTTTCATCTCAGCAAGTGTCAGTTTATTCTCTTATCTCTTTAAATGAAGAAATAAAAGTGAAGCAGGATATAGGGTGGTTACCCTTAGGAGAGGCAGGAAGACGGTGAAGATCAGTGGAACGAAAACGGGCAACAGGGCCAAGGTTGTGAATCGCACGTAACTGTCTCACAAAGGTGCCAAACCAGAAAGCTTACACCACTTTACACACCCAAGGCCAGGGGAAGTTGGGAAATATGAAAAATAAAAACAAAAGATAAAACATGAGGAATAACAACATTAAACAACACACATAAACACAGACAGCTATTGGGTGGTTCCCAGCCATCCTAGTTAAAAGAAAAAAAAATTGTATCAAATAAAGTTGGCAGCAGGAGTGGAAGAACCGGCCAGAATCAGCTTAGGCTGAGCCTCTGTTTCTAGATAAAGCATCTTTAAGTCTCAAGTGAAAAGACACAGGTACTTTGTTTCTGAGGAGGCTTTAAATTGTCCGGCTCCTACTTTTTCCCCTTTCTCTCTCCATGAGGATGCCATTTTCACAATGGGTTTTAGATGCAGAAGTGAAATTTTCATTTTTAAAGAATGACATGGCTGAGGGCTACAGAATGTTGAGGAAATGAAATTAACTTTCTAGACCTAAATTGTTTGCTTTGCCTTGTTTTTTTCCTATTCATTTACTTACGTATGTTTGTCCATGTAACTGGCATGATTTTCACTCCCTGGTGCACTCCTATCATTCTTCTAGACCCAGCTTAGATTTAATTCCCATGTGAAATCTTCACTTTTCCTCTCAGTCGAAGCTATACCTGATCCTGCAATTCCATAGCTTTCATTTCTAGCAATTATGAGGCATTTACTATTTCAAAGTCTATCTTTCCCTCTAACTGGACTTGAGGACCAGGGACACCTGATTCATCTTTGTTTTCCTGATAGCAAATAATGATACATTAGGGGAAGACAATATATTTAGGGGAAGTTAATATACACTAATAAAATAAACACATGAGTAAATAAGTTGGTTGGCCTTTTGTCTTCTCTTTCTGACACCATTGGGTGTAGCTAGTGCTTTCTGGAGCACCATGAGGACTGGCCACTCCCATGACCTGTCCTCATGACTGACCCCGTGGGAATTTGCCTGGCCTTTGCCATATAGGTCATCTCCTTTCTTGGCTGGAGAGCGATCAGGCCCGAGTTTAGAAGTCAACTGCAGACTGAGTCACTGTGCCCCTGGGTTCTGTGGTTTCAGTCCGTGTGAAAGGTCCCTCTGCAGCATTCTTGCAAGGTGAGTTTTCTAATTAGCTTTCCCTTATAAGGTGCCAGAGGGAACGAATGGTCAGCATTGGGGCCCATGGATGGGGAAACAGTGGCCAAGAGACTTTGCCTAGGGCTAAAGGGTGGGATGGAGCCTTATAGTTAACACCTGGTGAAAAGAGAATGATTCAGGGCTCTGCTCCACACACAGGGCTCTCCCACCCACCAGTTCTTTTCATTCTATCAGGCCAGGACCTCCAGAGCATGAATGGAGTGTGATGTGATTCTGTGATGGTGCTACTGGCTACATTTTACGGTGGTCTATGAAAGCACAGGCTGAAGTAACTTGGTCTTTAAATGGCTAGAAGAGGACAGGATACTTCTCCAAGTACCCTTTGAATATAACATCTTTGTTTAGGGCTGCTCCCCAGGAAAAGGATGAGGTAAGACCTGACACCTTGCAGAGTGGTTGAGAGATTGAATAATTGAATAGTGTAACATGCAAACATATTGTGTATTTTGACTATTTAGAGGACTTGTACATACTGCTACATAAACCCTGATGAAACAGATATTTTTAATAATATATGTCTCTTTAGAATAAAAGTAATAAATTGTTCACTATTAAAAATTAGAAAACACCATAGGTGTGGTCCCACCAATCACCCTCCCACCACCCATCCACCCACTATGGTCCATCTTAAAAGGGTACATGTGAATCTTTCTAAATGCAGGATATAAGTGTCTTAACACAATAACTAAGAAAATGCCAATGTTGACCAGTTTGGTGAAAATATTTCAAATTGTATATAAAACCAGCACACTGTACCCCATGACTGCATTAATGTACACAGCTATGATTTAATAAAAAAAAAAAAGTAAGATAAACATGTAAGGTTCATGACTTTAATTTAGCCATATATGTAATTTAGTCATATATGTGTATGACATTTTACATATAATAAAACATGTTATATATCATAAAAAAGAATAAAAATTAGAAAACACAGGAGAAGAACAACAAAAACAGCTTACACAGGAAGCCATCATCTAGAAGTGATCATAGTTGCTATTTAGGTATTTCTATTTTATAATTTTTAACATAGCTCCTCAGAGAGAGATAATCATGATTTTCATTTTATGGAGAAGGAACTGAAATGGCAAGATGTCTGGAAGAATACTTTGGGAAAGGAGAGAATCAGTAGTTCTGGCAACTTACTATGTGATGTTGGGTACATTTTAAAATGTCTCCTAGTCCTTCATTTCTTTCCCCAGAGAACATAAGACAATTTAGAGCCTATGTCAGTACAAGCTCAAAGTCCCAGGTTCAAAGTTGATCTTTACCAACCACTAGTGCATTAGTGTGCTGAACAGTTTCCATACATTCATAGGCAAAGGCACCTAAATTTGCCTTGAACTTCAGACATGCCACCAGGAGTCATATGAATGGGGCTGGGTTATGAATTAGCTCCTCACCTGATCCGTATTCTTTTTTATTCTGCCCATATTTTCAGGTTGCTCAGGTCTAAGGCAGGAAGGGGATGAAGTAATTCAACAGGCAGTGAGATGAGGGGATCTCCTATGATTTTAATCCAGGAACTAAGCAAATGAGTAAACTATAGGATCAACCACTCCTACACTATCTTCTCACATCTTATGATTTGAACACACCTATTGTGTAGGCTTCACACCCTCTCCTCCGATGCTAAGACATCGTGACATGAGGACTCTACCTAACATAGGCAAAGATTGGAGGAGATTGAAGAATGCCCAGTCTGGGTCCAAGGAATGGCCCCATCCTCAGGAAATGCCTCCCCAGAGTGGAAAAGCTAGTGGGATAGGCAAAGAAACAAAAAGGGACTTCTGGGTTTCCATCCTTTTGCACTGCTTGCCTGTGGCTTCTTGAGATTTTCTTAAGATAAGTCGCCTTCTATTTAAGTAGGAATTTTGATTCTGTGGATTGAGAGGGACTAACTAGGATGTGGAAAAAAGAAAAGGCAAGGTTGTAGCACTGACTTAGCCCTGAGCTCTGGGCTATGACTCAGAGGTAAAAAGGATTCTTCTATATGGTTTTTGGTGTGCCATCAAGTTTAGGGTGGAAAAAGAATAAACTTCCAAGGCAGATATTCTATTTAGGACTAAAAACTTGTCGTTGGCTGGAGCCTTCCTTATATTGTATCATGTTGTGGACTGACAGCAAAAGACAGAAGACATTTCAGGTAATTTACAGGAATACTCAAGGTTGTTTAAACCAAACATCCCTGATGATGAGATGATCATAGTTACTGCTATTGAGTAACTATGGACACCACTTCACTCCACCACCATATAAGATAAGTATTATGGCCCCCATTGCCTAGATGAGGAAGAGAATGTCTATGTAGAAGGTAAAAACCTCCTCCAGAATTCCCCCAGCTAGTTATTCCGAAAGTGTGGTTTTTGTAACCTGTGAAATTTCATTATTCACTGTCCCTAGTTTTGCATAGGACCTTGGGTTTGGTCCATTACAGAAGCTGCTGTCTGGAGACTCCTGCACCCATGTAGGCTGCTGATCTTAGAAACTCACTAGCAGATCCGATTTCTCTGAATATGACTAGATGGCATTTTTGCCTCAAAAGCTGTGAGCCTGAAGGGAAGTTTCAGCCCCATGAATTACAAAGTATTTTCTAAGTTATCTTCTTAGGGAAGACAGACAGGGTTAGGGTCTCAGGATGATATGGGGAAGGGGTTACAGTGAGTCCCAGGGTAGAAATGGGAGGCCTATGGCTGTTTCTTGCATCTGTCAGAACATACCGTGGCTCACTTAGTATCCCTCAGTCCCAAGCAAGTATTTTTTTTTTAATTTAGAAAAGAGATTATCTTTAGACAAAAGTGGCACCAATATCCTGCCACCCTGATGAAAAGCAGGATGAAGATAAAATGATTTCTCTATCCCTCACGGCCTACAAAGCCAATGCCTCCCAGGGAAATGGCCCAGTCCCAGCGGCAGCCCAGCTCTCCACCTTTGAAGCTTCCTCTAAACTTGTTTGCTTGCAGAGCTCCAATAAGACTTGTGCCTGCTGCCACAGGCTGGCCCAGCTAGGCTGCTCATGCTGAGACCATGGCTGGCTTCCCAATGAACAACCACAACAGTTAATTACATCAACCCAATTAGCAGCAGCACCCACCTTGTGCAAGCAAGGCTCACCTGCAGTCTTACCCATGTCTGGCAAAGGGCCCCCAGGCCTTAGAGGAGAAGCTGTTGAACTGGGACGCTAGATAGTTAGCAGTGACCTCCTCTCAGAACCTCCTTGGAGATAAGTGAGAGAACTGTAAAAAGACCAACCTCTTACACCACTGTCTCCCGAGCGGCCTGCAGATCCTAATGGTTTTCAGATTATCCCACTGGGCGGGAACAGAGCCTTCTCCCAGAACCTGGTGGATGATCAGAGGTGGAACTTTATCAGATTTTGCTTTGGGTAATGAGGCTATACTTACCTTGCCTCCCACCAAACACTGAGGACAGAGCCCTCTCTGTAGAGGACGAGGTGGGAGGAAGTTAGGGGGACTGTGACAGCTGTTTTCCTTGTTTCCATACCCATGTTTTCTACCTTTACAGGGAACCAGAAGTGCCAGGTTCAGAAGCAAATCTAATTACCTATTAGCTGCTTACCATGGACAAGTTAATTAAACTCACTGAGCTTTTGTTTCATATTTGTCAAAAATGTGATTATAGTGCTCACTTTGGCAGCACATATATTAAAATTGGAACGATACAGAGAAGATTATGAGCATGGCCCCTGTGCAAGGATGACACGCAAATGCGTGAAGTGTTCCATATTTTTGTATGGTCGCTTTCAGAATATTAACTACGTATAATGAACCTTTCAGAAATATTTGAATCTGATTCTTTTTAGAGTAATTATATATATAATGATATATATAATGTGTAGGTGAATATACTATATATTATTTTATTACACTACTTTATATGTGTAACTGGATGTGTCTGTATCATCTATATTTGTCATTTTTATTTCCACTGATTTTTAATTTTATTTCTTTTTCAAGTTTGCCTTATTCTGATATTTTTGTCTTCAGTATACATTTCATTGCAAAAATAAATGTGTAATAGATAAATTATTAAAAAATTAAAAAATTAAAAAATGTGATTATACAAACTATGAGGATGGGGAACAGACTAGTGATTGCCAGGGAGTGGATGGGGCAGGAAAGGGTGGAGGGCGGTTCTGTGTCATGATTGCCACATGACTCCATGCCTTTGTTAAAACTCAAGAAAATTGAAACATATGAATTGCACCTAATGCAAATTTTGAAAATAAATAATTTTGGGTAATTAAAATAACTTTCCAAAGGTCAGTTATAAAGACAAGGATGACAAAAGATTTGAAAGTACAATGAATGGCTCATACACGTCCTAAATATATAATGTATCAATTTCTTTCTCCTCTCTCTGAATCTGTCTTCCTCATGCATAAAATAGAAATTAAAATATTACTTCTCATCATCATCAAAATCTTATTTGCTTCATAAGCATAGTATAAAATGAGATTATGAATGTAAACTTTTAACCAGCATCCAAGACAGAGCAATTCATTTGTTTACTCTTTCATTCACATTTTTTGAATGCCTTGTTGGGTGAAGCCCTTTGATGTGCCCTGCAGCAAATGCATAACAAACTCAAAGTCAGTACCTTCCTTCCATCCTGGATAGTTCAGAGTCTAAGGAAAGAGATAGCAGTGAAAACACAATGGTAGTGACTGTTATGTGTGTGAAATCCTGGTGGTATTGGAATTGTTTCTACAAGGAATCTAAGGCTAACTCGGAGGATCAGAGGGCCCTTTCTTAAAATAGATATTATCAAAAATTTAGTTTGGAAGGCAAGTGGAAGAAAGGCACAAAAGAAGCAGGAAACAAAAAGAGTATTGCAGGCTGACAAAACAGAGAAAGGTCTGTTGTGGGAGACTGAGGCTCATTCAGGAACAGAGCATCTTCCAGTCTGATTGGGGTCAGGGAGGGTCATCTTGAAGATTCAGGCCGTAGACAGGGGGTTAGACCAAGTGATAACTAGGGAGCCTATTCACACCTAATTCTATAAGGCACGATTCTTAGCCCCTTCTTTGCATCCATTTATAGGCAACTGTGGTCTCAGCCCTTTCATGTTCCTTGGGAATTTGTATCAGAACCTAGGGGAAAGTCTTTCACTTGCAGAGTGAGACTTTTAGTTTCCTTGTATTTGCTTTTGCATAATACACCCATCTTCCAGCCTGGGATTTTTCACCACCAGATGGGAGGTGACATGAGCTCTGGAAGGGATTCAAATCCTCTGAAGCTGCTCGATGATGTCAACCCACTTACCAGAGACAGCACTATCTGAATGGGATGGCCCTCAGCTATCCACACCTGTGTAGATCTGGGTAGAATTCTATGATGTGGCACTTGGCTGACAGCAAGTCTGCTCCTCTCTGCCTCAATTTTTCCCTCCAGAAAAGTAAAAAGCATTAGCAGTGGGGCAAAGGCCCATTAACCTTAGAAGAATTGGGGGAACCACAAGGAAACCCTGTAATTTTTTATATCCCGCTGAATAAATAAATACTTACCAGCTAGAACTAATATGCAACTTATTAAAGAATTCCAGATTGTTTATAAGTAGTCACTCCTTCCAAACTCAACCCCTGAACACTCCCTCCCCCAACTCCCCTGGAAAATCCTGCACTCTACCTTCCTGCCTCAGTTTCCCTTTAAGATTCCAGGCACCTTCTCACAATTTAGGCTAAAGGGGCTGCTAGCCCATGCCCAATGCTATATTTGTTCGGATTGGTTAGAATGTACTGGTTGTTGAATCTTATAAATACCACTTCTTTGGAAGCCAAAGAACAATTGACCAGATGATGACCTCCTTGGGCATTTATTTCATTCTTCTGGAATGCTATGATTCAATGAAAATTAAAAGATTACCATTTTATTATGAATGTGGAGTTATTTGACTTGCTGATTTCTAAAGTCTCTTCTGCCCTTTATGGTCACAATTCTGTAAGAATTTGTATAAGAAGATTCTGTGAAGAAATTCCTATTTCCATATCTGAGGTCTGACTAGCAGATGCCTGTTTAGATGTAGTGAAGAGTCTTCAGCTAGACATGAGGGTAACTTCTCAGAATCTCAGATCCACAGCAATTTAGAGCTGGGAGTGACTTAGAATTCCTTTGGCAGGCCTTTTTGGGTATCTCCCACAGAGCTCCAGAAAGACCATGGAAAAGATGAGAAGGGATCAGTGGACAGGGCTCCAAATTCCTGGCTTTTGTTTCAACTCAAGCAGCGTTGTTTTTCCTGTTTTATACAGTGGTATTCTGCTGAAGATTTTATCTGAAGCAATGTTTCCGTGTCTGGGGAACAAATTCTGAAATTCTGCAATCCTGACTTCATAACTTGCTCTTAGTAGTGCCTTGAGCATGTTACTTAACCTCTCTGAGCCTCCGTTTCCTTATCTATAAATGGAACCAATGGTCCTACCTTTCAAGGATTGAGAGCAGCAAAAAAAAAAAAAAAAAAAGGATTGAGAGCAGCACAAAGCATCCACTACAATGTTTGTGATGGGGTAAGAGTTTGATATCTATCAGTCATTTCCAAATCCAATCCAGGGTTACTTCCTTGAGGTGGAAACCAAGTTCCCACAGCTTCACTGTAAAGGCTGAAGAGGATGGTAAAACACACGGGCACCAGGAACTGCTAAGAGGACATTTCAACAGCAATTTTTATATTTGCAACACTTGCCATGGCTGCATTACTAAACAAGGTGACAACAGCAAAATCCTATTCAACCACGGCAGAAAAGGAGATTGCTCTGATAATCACCGCAACACCACGGATTTGGTTACTGCAGAGTAACTCACTGACCTCACCAGGCTGTTTCCACACAGTAGCTACACAGGGAAAGTTGAGTAACCGGTCTAGTCCCCAACATGCAGGGTGGGGCAGCTGTAACAGTTCGAGTGTCTGTTTTAAATTTACTAATCCAGCCCCTTCCACCCTCTCCATGTTCCTCCCTAAGATGGTGGCTTACTTATTTCTCCCTCCTGAGACGTGTCAGTAGACAGAAAGTTGTGTGCATGTTGAACAAACTATTTCTCATTGATGAAGAAATGACACTTTTCCAAATGGAACAGCCTAGAACTTAAAGCTGTCTTCTCTTCAACCTTCTGTTCTCATATGACTAATTTGAGAATCCACCCACTCTGGGGGCCATTAGGCGGGTGCGAGGAAAGATTTCCAGGCAGTGTTCTAGTCACAAATTGTATCAGTACAGGGCTTTGTAATCAGATTGGGATTGGCCCTCCCTTCCAGACTGCCAGGGCAACATACCCCTAGGCTGAGCTTCCATTTCAGCCCTGTGTAGTAACAACTTGTGTCAGCTCAGCTCGGTCACCTGCCTTCTTTGCATTTCCTCACATAGGGAATTCCCATTTCTCTTGCACATGTATTTTTTCTTAGTTGGAATTTGCACAATGCTACTACTTCCCTTGTTAGTCTTGCTCACAAATATTGTTTAACAACGCATTTGGATTCTAACACAGACTTATCATAGAGAATACCATTACTTGTAGTATCCACAAAGGGTATTGAATCTAATGCCTTTGTTTTATAGTTGAAGAAAATTAGAGTTAGAAAGTGATTTTTTCAAAGATGCTTAAATACTGAGGGGCTGAGCTAAAACTTGTGATTCTCAGTCAGCTGCCCTGCCCACTGTGTTTATTCGCTTTTGCATCTTACTGTTCATTGACTTATTCACTAAATACTTCTAAGTTTCTTCTTTGAGTCACATCCCTTTTTAAACTCTGGAGATACAGTAATGAATAAAATGCCTGCACTAAAAATTATATTCTGGGTGGAAAGAGATAGTCAATAAAGCAAAAGAAGTAAAACATAAATAGGAAGGTGGATAATAAATGCTGTGATAAAGTAAACAGATGAGGAAGTGGGGATGCCAAGGATAGGAGTTGTAAAGAGAGATCATGACATCCGTCCCAAGGAAGCTGAAATTTGTTCTCAGTTTCGTAGACACGAGGGGTGAGCCGTGGGGACAACTCGAGGAAAGAGTGATAAATAATAGCAAGTGCAAAGGCCCTGAGGCCAGAGCATGATAGCCTTGTCTAGGAACAGTAAGGAGGCCAGTGCCACTGGAGCCAGCTAAGCCAGGGGATAATACGTGGTAGATAAGAGCAGACAGGTAGCTGGCTCAGATCTGGTTGGCTTTTCTAATGACTTAGCTAGTAAGATGGAAAACCAATGAAAGACTTTTGAACAAAAAACTGACATCATCTGATTTATGTTTTAAAAAGATTACTCTAGATTTTGTGATAAGAATATACTGAAAGGGGACAAGGGTGGGAGCAAGGAGTGATGTTAGGAGGATATACCATAATTGAGCAGGGAAATGATGGTTGCTTGGACCAGGATGTTAGGGGTGCAAAGGCAGCTACTGTGGGTAGCAGAGAAGATGAGAAAAAGTCCATTAATTAGGAGTATGAGAAGGGTCACTAAAAGGAGAAAGAAGAATGGGGCTGGGTGACTCAGCAGGGAGACTGAATTTAACCTAAGAGGACAGACGGTCAGGGAAGCCTTCCTCAAGGAAGAAATATTCAAGACTAAAGGTGGAGTCTGATGTAGAGTAAGTAAATGTCCAGGTCTGCTCAGGAGTATCCTGGTTTTAACACTCCTCAGTTCCAGGGAAACCACCACCCTCCTGTGAGTTTCCAGATAAAGCTGGAGTGGGGGTGGGAGGATAAGAGTGTTGTAGGCAGAGAAAACAAAGTGGGTGATCCTAGGGGATAGGGAGGAAAGAGAAGGAGAGTGGCAGCAGATAGGGTTGGGAGACAGCCAACGGCTCCAATGTGCAGAGTTCTGCAAGCCTTAAGGATACTAGGACTTGTTTTGATGTCACTGGAAGGGTTTTGAGCACTATCAACTTGGCAGTTTTATCCATTGCTTCCATTTATGTACTTGTAAAAGATCCATTAAAAATCACTTGTAAGTTTTTAAGTAAAGAACAGTGATAAAGAAAGAACTCAATAAGCAAAGAAAGAAATAGCTCATGGCCTTGTCACCAACTGCCCACATTGGTAGCACTGTACTAACAACTTGATAAGGTTTCATAACCTCAGTACATCAGTATCTCACAGTGGTGTTCATGCTGAACTGTGGTGGTGCATTGCCTGAGTGGCATTTATTATTGCTGTTGCGTGTTTTTGTGTGCCATCGTGAGAACACTGGAGCTTGAATTAGAGTAACAAAAAACATTCATAAATTTCTTGTGAAACATGGCAAGAGCAGAAGCAAAATCAGGGACATGTACTCTAAATTTATGGGGATAATGCCATGAAGAGAACAGGAGTGTACAAAGGGATTCAATGCTTGTCTGTAGGGAGAGACTGCATCACTGATGAAGAGAGGTCAGGAAAGCCAGTAGTGAGCAGAACTGATGAAAACATTGCAAAAATTTGTGAGACTATGTGTCAAAATCATCACCTGATTATGAGAAGCACATAGCAGACCAAGTAAACTTCAATAGAGAGACAAGAAAGTCTTAACTGACAATCTTGGCCAACAACTCATAGCTCTTGCATCACAACAATGCACCAGCTCACACAGCAGTATCTGTAAGGGAGGTTTTTTAACCAGTAAACAAATAACTGTATTGGAAAACCCTCTTTACTCACCTAATATGGCCCCCAATGACTTTTTTCTTTACCTGAAGATAAAGGAAAGATTGAAAGGATTTCATTTTGATGCCATTCAGGACATCAAGGATAATATGACAATAGCTGTGATGGCCATTCCAGAAAAAGTTCCCAAATTGGCTCGGCACCTGTGGCTCAATCGGCTAAGGTGCCAGCCACATACACCTAAGGTGGCGGGTTAGAATCCCCAGCCCGGGCCTGCCAAACAACAATGATGGCTGCAACCAAAAAATGGCCAGGAGTTGTGGTGGGTGCCTGTGGTCCCAGCTACTTGGGAGGCAGAAGCAGGAGACTCGCTTGAGCCCAGGAGTTGAGGTTACTATGAGCTGTGGTGTCATGGCACTCTACCCAGGGGGATAGCTTGAGGCTCTGTCTCAAAAAAAAAAAAAAAAGTTCCCAAATTGTTTTGAAGGGTGGACCAGGTACTAGTGTCGGTATAGAGCTTCCCAAGAAGAGTCTTTCAAAAGTGACCACACCTCCCAAAGAGGCTTGTAGCACTTTTCTAGGGCAAGTTTGCAAACTTAATTGTCAGACCTTATATTTACATGAAAATATTCCACCTGAGCATTCAGTTACTACTTGGAAATCCTTATGTTCAATAAGGCCACATTGCATGTGAAACAACTTTATTTTTCCTTTTTTTCCCTATTTATATTGATGCCATAATCATTTTTGTAGGCTTAAGCTCTCATCTTCATAATTTTCTTCTTGGTGACCATGTGAGCCTGCAAGTCCTACCCTCTTTTTCCTTCAAAATATCTTTCCCTAGCTCTTTACCCTCACATTCCACTGCTCCCAGCTTTATTCACACTTCCTCATATGGGTCTGGCAGTGGTGGACTAAGGGTTAATGTCAGTGGGATTGGACCCCCCAGGTGTTGGCAATGGGGTGGTATTGTCTGTAAAGAATTTATAACCAATATGAAACCAATTAGAAGTCAATGTGCTTTGTATTCTTTCTAGGTACTTATAATTATAGATAATAGCAATGATAAAATATCCTTTCCATGGGGACAGACTACTGCTCAATGCCCCCTACACTGAGCCTTCCTTATTATAACATTTTCATTGGTCTTCCTGACACCTGTCTTTTTTAACTCCAACCCCTCCTATGTCGGCTTTGCTGATATACCACTGCAGTACAAAAGTAGCTATCTTGAGCTTCTCCAAATTTCAAAATCCTCCCTGAGGTTTACAGAATCAAGACCCAATACCTCAGGCTAGCTTTCAGTGACCTCAAGTTAGCATCACAACTGAAATTCTTCCTGTTCATTCTGCATCCCAAACCCTTTTCTCCAGGAGCGTCTGTCTTGCCCAGCTCATGGTTACCTGTTGCATTAGCAGGAAGGAAACCTGCTTTGGATCCCAGTGACTACTTGTGTGACCTTAAGCAAGTCACTTTCCTTCTGAGAGCCTGATTTTTTTATTCGTCAAATTAGGATAAGAGTACCTGCAGAGCTGAAGTCACAGGATTGCTGCGAGGACCAGACGACATTGTGGTTGTGAAAGCAGCCACCCCGTGAGCCACGGTCACTACTGCAAGCAGCAGAGGTCAGACTTGAACTGAGCGTAGTGTCGGTGTCCACAGCACTGCGCGCCCCTCTGCTTTTGCTTGTGTTGTCTTTTTTACCCTTTACCCCTTTCATCTTTACCATTCTTTATCCTGTTCATAATCTAAGGAACAGCTCTAAACCAAGTCCCTCACAAGGGCCACATAAGCCTACCTAGAACTCTGATCTCTTCAAAACCCTTTGTGTTTAGGCAGGTACCACGTCCTCCTTCCACACGGACTTCCCACCTGAACTTGAAGTGCAACACCTCATGTTCCTTTAACCTTCTTCTCGATGCTGAGAACTCAATGCATGTTCCATCAAGACCCACCAGTATGAATGAATGCAGAGGCATCTTTCTCATTTTAGTTTACCCCTCCAAGCAAAATATGCTAACAGTGCCCTCTGCTGCTGACTAATGATGTGAAAAGAAACTGGTAAAAATCTCGTGTCTTCCAAAATGCCTGGGACCGAGTGGACTAGGAAAAGCAGCTGAAATGTCACGGTGCAGACGAAACTAGAAGGTCAGAGGGCCAGACGCATGGATGGAGGAAAGCCAGGCGCCGCCTTTGTAAGGCTAGTGACTGACAGCCAGTTTGAAGTTAAACCACTCTCTCAATTTTGTACAGCAAGTTTCTCTGCTCCTGTGCGCCTGCCCCAGCAGTAAGTGGGTCATTTATGATCACGCATGATTTCTAAAGTAACTGTAGGAAGACTGACTTTGGAGGTTCTGAGGTTCAGCACAGGATAACGCGTTTTTTAGCAAAAAGTCATGATAGTTGAAAAACATATTGCTACCGACCTCCTAGTCCTATTCATGTTCCTTATTTTTAGGTGACCTGATATGGGGACAATTGTCATTGCCTTTTAATGCTTGCCTGCCATGTATCTGGCACTTTTCTTCCATATTCTTAATTATAACTCACGAGATGGGTGTTACGAGAGTTCTCTTTACAGATAAAGACACTGTAAAAAGAGGATTCAAACCAGGTCTACTGTTAGAGAGTAAAAGGCATCAAAGGCAGCCCAGTCTATGGCACCCCAAGCCTACACTCCCCTGTAATGCTGAAGCTTCCCACCTAGGGGTTCTGGACCAGGAGTCGGGAGACCTGACCCTTAGTCCATATTCTCTCACCAACATTTCAGTAAAGTGAGGTAAATCACATCTTCGTGTGGGTCTTAGTTTCTCCAACTGAGAAAATAAGGTGCGTAGGGCCAGGTGATCTCAGAAGCACCTCCACCCTGGCACCGGTTACCTGCAGCGGCCTTCACGTGCCCAGCTGTGGATGCAGAACCCTACTGTGGCTCTAGTTCTCTCCTGGAGTCCCTGCCGCGGGCACCACCCTCCCAGCTCACCAGCTCTCGTGAGTTAAATGTTGACCTCAGAACTACAGTGCTGAGCTTGATGACCACCCAAATATCTTTCTATTTAATTTGTAAATGTCTAAAAATTATACTTTCCCCCAGAGTTCCAGGCATGATAGCATCATCTATAGACTCTGAAGGGAGCCCGTTTTCAGTCCTCAGCTCACCAGTTTGTCACATTTAACTAATTTGACCTTCGGGCCCCAGCTGGTAGGTGCGGGGTAGGCATGCGTCCCAGGCTGTGGACGCACCTTGACAGAGCCCAGGACCCGGCATCTCCATCTCCGCGAGGTGCCCAGCCTTTGAAGCGGCTCACCAGTGCTTCAAAGCAAACTTCCTGGTACAGGGAGCAACATCTGATTTACTTTTATTGCCCTTAGAGACAAAAAACATCATTCAGATGCCAAATGTCTGGGAGAAAAAATCTGTACCCTGTGCTCAGCCCTGCGGCCTGGAAGTTCAGAAAAAGCTCACAACGCTCCCTGTGAGGAAGCCAGGGCATGTTTGAACACAGCTTTAATCATACTTAACTGGCTCAGATTGGTGGCAGCAACCATCTTGCTGAAGACACTGCCTCTTTCTGGATTTCTGGGGGAGTCCAGGGAGCAGGGGAGACCTGGTGTCAGATAAGTTCATAATAGTTCCTCCTGCCTTCTAGTTATTCAAAAGATAACAATGCTTAAAACTGCAAAATGTCCATAGAAACTACAGCCAGTTTTTTGTTTGTTTTTTTTTTTAACTTGGGGAACTGACATCCACTGTGACTTTAACTTAAGCCCTCTGGGTTTCTTTTTCCTTATGTATATAATGATCTAGTCTGGGGTGCTGGAAAAAGCTTTGTGACCCCAGTGCTAAAGAATGAAGGGAAATAGAACATTCTCCCGGGAATCTTGCTCTGTCTACTCAAGGGAGCGCCAACCAACCAGGCTTTCTGTGCCTGTTCTTCACTTGACACTAAGTAGCTAAGGGCAGAATAAACTGCAAATGAAGACTACTCAGAATCCAGTTGTACTAAGAGATGCTGTGACACCTTTATTTTGGGTATGGGGAGATTAAGGGGCATCTTTAATTAATTGCCAACGTTAAGTTCAAGGAAATATAGCTTTAGTTGATGCTATCTAGTGAGAGAGAAACACATGTCTTGAAAACGCTCAACTTTCAATGTAATGAAAATCCTGGACTCTGTTCAATAAATGTTGCCGCATACTGGATGACTATGAGAGACCCCTCCAGAGACCAGAAGCCTTGAACTTTCCTTCTGTGCCTCGGGGACTCTATAATTTACTCTAAATCTAAATCTACAGAGTCTAATTGCCAACGATCTTCAAAGGCATTTGCACAATTTAACAACCCAAAAAACAGGGACAGAGAACAAACAGAATCAGGGTGGCTGGACACACTGCGTTTGTCCCGTTTGATCGTTTGGTTTTACATGAGGCCAATGGCCTCCCTCACTCCTGCTGGAGATGGTTTGCTTCCACTGAAATCCTGTTCTGTTGATGCTGAGAGAAGTGTCATTAATAAAACATAACACAGATTTCTGATTTTCTTGAAAGATTTACTGAGTTTACCAAATGCTGTGCCTTCAGACAACTACCTGTGGGCTGGAATATCACCATTTCTCCCATTTGTGATATGAAAGTCTAAGTTTGAGTGAGCAGATTAGCTCCAGGGTATGTGGGGTAGAAAGTTTTAGGGACTCGTAGGCAGAGGAAAATGCTGCAGGGACAGCCACTGACTTCAGTCTGAATGCTGAGTGTCCCGTCAGCTGTTTCTGGTACTGCTACTCCCTTGCTTTTCAGCAGGAAGCATGGTTCTTGAAGGTTTCACCCCCGCCACCCCCACTCGAATAATAACTCCCTTGCAAGGGAATAAATAAAACTTTCTGTTCAACTGGTATTTATTTGGATTTTCACACATTATTTAAAGCATTTTCCTCTTGGCAGTCTGTATTAAAAATCTCATTCTACCCCACCTCACAATACCACTCTTATGAACACCCCAGAATTCTCTGAAGGCTCAATATTTTAGAACCCAAGGAATCATCCAGTTCAAATGCAACAAACACTTTTCAGTTGGAGACACAGTGGTGACAAGAGAGGTTACGCGGCTCATTCCTGCTTCCTGGTGGCAAAGTCAGACACGCCAGACCCAGCTTAACTGTCACCACATCTATAAACCTTTCTCTATCCCCAACCACTCCCTTCCCTGAACTCACATGGCTCTTTGCACCTACCTGTATCATAACACTTCCACCAGCACATTGACCTACCTTATACTGATCATTTTTAATGTCTGTATTTTCTACTTTACTTCGAGCTCCTTAAAAGAGTCGATAAAACTGTGTTCATCTCTGAATCCTTCCTAAACACCCGCTACCTAGTAACCACTGAAAAACCATCCCCAAAATGTATTAACAAATGGCCAGAGCTTTACTACACCACCTTCCTTGTGACTGTTCATTTTTCCCATTTATAAAATGAAGATTGCATTGATGTATCTCTCAAGACAATTATGTAATTACATATGATTGCTAAGTGCTTCAAGACCATAAAAAAGCTTTATAAATACCAGTGATGATTACAGCCTTTGAAACAGTGGGGGGATATAGAGTTAACAAGCAGAGGAGGATGAGACACAGCAGATAATGCTTCTTGCTCAGTCCCCATTTCTTCCCCCACGCATCTTCCCCCAGATAGTACGGCAGAAGCAAAAAACGTAACCTTGGAATAAGGGAGGAGGCTACAGTGGGGTCTGGGGTCACTGGAACCTGCACCATCACACGCAACCATGAGGAAAGGCAGCTAAGTCTGCCAAAGGGGCCCAGGGCAAGATTTCCAAAATATATGGGTGATAACTAGCGCTCTGCTGAACTGGAGACTCAGATGAAGAAGATACTCAGCTTCATTGGTTCTGAATTGCTTGGTCTTTCAAGGGCAGAAGATGAGAGAGATGGGAGAGCAGCTGTGAAGTTAGAAGGGCTGCCAACTCTTCCCGATCCTGGATCTCCTCCGTGGCTGTTCTACAAGGACAGAGAGAGCAGGATGACTCTTGTTCCCCTTTTGTTCCCTGTAACCCAAAATGTATCACATACAGTGGTTAGAAAAGGTGTGTTGGATGTTGACTAAAAGCAGCATTCAGACTTTCCTTCCTTAGCAATGTGTCAGGACAGAAAGACAGGCACTTTCTTTTTCTTTTTATTGTTGGGGCCTTAACAAGATTTTCGAAGCCAGAGGTGACTCATTAACCCAACTTTTCCATCCATGCTGGAGCAAACCGGGATCAATGATCAGATTGCTCCAGACTTGACATCATCGGGCTTCAGAGGTCATGGAAGGCCTGGAAAACAATGATTTGCAGGGCGGAGGAGGGAAGGGGCATGCTGTGCCAGGGTGAGTCTGCAGCTGCTACCCGCAGTGAGCTCAGAGTGGTGGACGTGACGTGTTTCCATGTGTTTGAAGAAATCAGCCAGGTCCAGAACAAGACAGAGCCTTACGCCTCATGTTAGAAACATCGAATTATCTGGGAGGAAAGGATTTGTGGGTGGGCTGCTGGAACCGTGTGAGGACGTCACATCCCGGGCTTCCTGTCAGGAGGGAGGGAGGGATTGTAACCACCGTCTTGTGGTTTGGAGTTTTTGCCAAATGGCTCCTGTATTTGGGAACAGTTCAACGTTTTGCCACTTCTCAGCCACACCATCGTCAGTAACCTCAGAGTGTTTAATGCTCTGGCCTAAGAAACTGGTGGGGCATCCTTTTATTGACGTCAGTGAGGGAGTTGTTGTGGCTGTCATACATGAAATAATTCAGCATTTGTACTCGGTTAAAATTCGTAGGTATATATTTTAAATGGGACTGACTCATTCCACAGCTTCTCCTGAATAAGTGCCCCAAACTGTCCCTTACTATGCTTTAATGATGAAGAGGGCATTAAAACTAAGATTCCTTTGTCAGACGATTTATACTCGGGGCCGTGAAAAAAAGTACATCACACCTTCTGAGTGTCACTTTACCTTGTACCAGTCTTTTCTGAAGATAAAATTTAACTTGAAGATTCTTTTTGCCTTTGAGGGAGAGAAAAATGATACCTGACGAGAATTCCCTTCACTTTGTGAGGTTTATCAAGTAGTGCCAGGCCCTGAGTGTGGACTCCAAAAACCGGCTGAATCAGATTGAATGTTGCAAGCTGTATTTACTGTATCTCAGAGGAGACGGGGGGGATATGCCACCACCATCACTTAACAGGAAAATGAAGGAGAAGAACAAGTTGATTTTATAAAATCAATTTTTTTTCCTTCACCTTACTTTATGATTTTACATTTAATATATCTGGGCGCATGGCCAAGGGAGCAATAACCCCGGGGCTTTGTTTTCCCCTCAAGTGCCTCCAAATTCTGCATTTTGAGCTCAGTCAGATGCACAGAGCTGAGGGACCCCAGATAATCATTTCACTTCACTGTTCTCCATTTCCTCCTCTGCAAAACGGGCACCATAATCCATGCCCAGAATACCTTTCTCTTGAGGTTCCTCGTGTGTGACATGTTCTGTGCTGTAAGCACTCAGTCCAATCATGTAGGTGAAAACAAAAGCTCTGTGAACTGCAGACTTTCTACACAGGGAACAGTCCTGGAGGCAAACAGTGATTCCCCAAGAGGTCCAGATAAAGAGCACTAACCATACAAACTGGGCTTCCTCACCTAGGCTGACTTAAGCACATATGGCACTTTTGTGTGAATTAGAAAAAGACACACATTCTGCCCAGACACAGCCCTGCAGGCACAGACTGGTGAGCAAGGACCACCTGACTGCGTCGTCCTCTGGGGACAAAGCCTTGCACCAGGATTTTCGCTCCCATGCACTCCTCCCCCAGGCATTTTTGCTTAACCCAATTCAGCAGTCCTGGCTTCAGCCCTGTCTCTCCCTACTTGAATTCTGTGACCATGGGATCATCTTTTCCACCTTGAGCCTCAGTTACCACCAAAAAGAAACGGGGAATTGAGTTGTGATTTCTATGCCCCGCTTCGGCTTAAGCTATAAAAATTCTAATGGGCCCATCGAGGGACTATATAACAGACTGAAATTTCTGAGCTTGGTTTTTTTTTTAAAGTCATCTGACGACACTCCTTAAATAGTCTGAATCAAATGATGTATGCTTTGATGTGGAGCAGATTAAAAACTGAATGTTTTAGTATGTACGTGGCGCTCTGCGTGTAAATCAACACGGGTAACCTGCAAAACAAGAATAACGACTCTGTGTTGTGAGAGTCTGGTACAGACGTGGATCTAACACAGCACCGCCTACGGAGGCTTTCACCCACTTTCTGTGGGACTGAACGTCAGGATCAGTGAAGTCCCTGCCTCTCCCAGAGTGCCCAGTGCACCCAGGAAGCAGGAACCGCAAAGACCCACTAGTGACTCCTTGATGCCGTGTTACCAGAAAACAGAAATTAGGTCCTTGCCCAGATCCTCCTATCGGCAAATCTGAGTGCCAGCAAGATCTACACAGCAGTAGAGCAAACAAAAAGCAGAATACCTTTTCAAAGCTCTTTTAGCCCTAAAATTGTATTTAAGAATTTAAATCACATGCACATTCATAATTCCCACAATGTTAGCAGAAATAAATCTGACCTTATACGTGAATATTGCTAAAATTAGTTTTTGTTTTGGTTTTGATGTTTTATTTTTTATTTTAAGCAAGAGGGCAGGCTTCTGGAAACAATTACATCAAATTAATTCATTGTTTCCGAGAAGGAAATCTGAAGCCCAGAAAAGGACAGAGAGTAGCTCCAGGTCACACCGCAGGGCACATTTGATAGGGCTGGGTTATAACCTACTTCTCCTTCCACATCCCCGTTCCCGTGATGGAAATGCGACCAGAAAGTCTGGAGGAAAGTCCATCGCACACAAATCACTATAACTCAAGTTTTTTGGTTCCAAAGGATGAATGAATGTTCTTACCACTAACCAGGAACGTAAACGGCACATGATAACTTTCGCCACTACCACTGGCATCTACAGTGATTTTCCTACTGGTTAGTAAGTTATTTCAACAACCAGGTGAACGGTGTCCTTTGCAGCGTCCTCCTTAGCACTGGGACCAAGAGCCAGGCCTTCTCCGATCAACACCCCTGTTTGCTAAACCATCTCTGCTTCTTCAGCCTTTCTTAAAGGTGCCCTCACCTTTCTTGGAGCCTCAGAGTACAAGGTGCCAGCGAAACTAGTCATGGCTCAACACTGCCCCAGGTTGTTCAAGACCTCCGGTGGGATCAAGACCCCCTTCTGAGAAGATAACCCAAACGTTTGGGAGAAGAAAAATAAATGCCAGATTTTAAAAAGATTTTAAAATAAGGCTCCCTTTTATTCAACAAATCAGACAAGAGCACGGACCTGTGTGCTGGACAGCAGCCACGGGAGGGCCACGAAACAGATGCAGATAAAGACAGAAAACCACTAGAGATTTGTTTTTCTTACTTAAATACAAAACACCTCTTTTGACTAGAAGACGTCACTCACAGGAAACCTGGCAACGTGCTCCGATCCAGGTGGTATTAAAGATATTCTTGCAAAAGCACTGAGGTGAAGGGTCATTCTATTCACCATCCACATGACCTTTAAAATTGTGCTGCTCACAGAACAGTCTTCTCTGGAGCACCGTGGGGGGAAGTCAAAGCTTCCAGGTAAGTTAATTCTCTGGTGAAAATACCAGACCCAGAAACTCCACCAAGGCCCCAGAAAGACTGAAGGCCCCTCTGTCTTATATTATCTTAGTTATTATCCGAGGAATATTGTTCCCTAGAGCCTGGAGTGTATTTATGCCCGTGATACCTGAGGTGGTGTGGACTCTGGCAGGGGCCCTCAGAGTCACAGCTGAGCAGACTCGGGAGAGTCAGAGTTCACAGTTCTCAGCACCACGAGAGGATGGGAACCAAAGGCAAAGAGCCAGAGAGGCCTTCTGAGACCAAATCACATGTGAACCAGAAAGGAGGGGAGCCATGAGAGCTGTAGTCACATAAGAGCTATAGTTTCACCCCAAACGAGCTTATTCTCTCTGAGTTTTTGGAACTGCAGCAAATTAAGTGTGTGACTTGGTGTGTTTTGGGGGGTGTGTGTGACTGGACTTTGACAGATGAACTGATGAATAATCACACAGAAGGCATGGCCTGGTGGCACATGCCTCTGGTCCAGTCCCTTGGGAGGGTGAGGTGTAGGACCACTCAAGCCCAGGAGTTTGAGGCTGTAGTGAGCTAGGATTGTGCCTGTGACAGCTACTGCTCTCCAGCCTGGGCAGCACAGCAAGACCCCATCTCTGAAAAGATGGGGAGAAAAATCCAAGACAGACTAAGTGAGGCACAGCAAGTGTCCTTAGGAACAGAAGGGAGATCTGAGGACGCGTATTAACCTGTTAATTTATACCACGGCTCTGTACAAAAATAAAAAGGTTCTCATAAGATTAACAATTTAAATAAATATTTGATAGAACATTCTTTCTCCTTCCTATAGCTCATCTTTCGGGTTGATCGTCACGTCGTGCTTCCCTTGCTGCTCTCGGTCCAGGATCGCAATGACTTCATCAGCCTGTATCCGCTCCTGCAAAAAAGACAATTTACACATTTCGGTGACAAGTGTCGCCATCAGTCCCAGCAGCAGATGCTTCCCAAGCACTTCCTGGCATCCATCTGTACACGGAGTGGTGCTAAATCCAGTTATGAACAGAACCTCATCTTCGTTCCCAGGCTGGTGCCTCCCCCTGACGTGCCTGTGTCCTGAGTGCCCACCGTCCAGGACTTCTCTCCTGCAAAGCGGTAGTGTCTGTCCAAACGCTTCATGGCCTCAGAAATAGCGCCACGTCCGTCCAGTGTTCAAACTACACCCCCCCACTTTATTTCCTACCGACATACTCTGTTCTTCACATCGTCTCTCTTCCAGTAAAGACCACTGGCTTCCCCATTGCCCTTAAAAGCCTGCCCTGGTTTCTTGGGTTTGCTGTCTCACCTCGTCCTCTCTGCTCTGATCTGACCTCTGTCCCCCTCCAGTCAATGCACATTACTGTGGCCTTAGTTTAGCCCGAGGATTCCTGGCCCCACTGATGTTTTAGACCAGATAATTCCTAGTTGTAAGGGGCTGTCACTGTGCCCTAGAGGCTGCTGAACAACACCCTGTGCCCCTCGAATAACACCTCCCCCTGAGTCAACCTGACAACCAAAAACGTCTCTAGATATTGGCACATGTCCCACAGAGCAAAACTGCTCTATTTTGAGGGCCCCACATTTAAACCCTTAGTCGCTGCAGCAGCTTCCATCATGGCCCCCCCTATTTCACAACATCCCCTCCCCATGTTTCTGACGAATCCTGCTCACTTCAGTCTGGCCAAGTCCCTTCCTGCTCACAACTCTTTACTGGGTTCCTACGGCTTCGTGTTCTAGGTCCAATCTTCTTGGTGTGCTCATAAAGAGCTGCCTGACTCACACTTTTCTTATTATTTTGGGCCAGATTCTTCTTCCCTCTTCTTGCCGCATACTTCAGCTTCCTAACCTACCTCCAGTTCCCTGAACACAGCGCTCTAAGAACTGTCCAGTCCCAGTCCCGACTGGGAGTGAACACTCCTTTGGATACTCCCGTCATAGCCTGTATTTTCTCTTATTCCCCACATGGATCCACAGCAGGTCTGGTTGGTCTACCTTCAAATTGCATCTCAAACCTTTTGCATCTTCTCATTTTTTTTGTTCTTACTCTAGTCTAAACCCACATGTGAATTAAAGTGTTCTTTTGTGTCCTGTAACTCCCCCGGGACTTGGGAGGAATGTGGAGGGGCCACAATGAATTCTGACTTGTTAGAATAAAACTCACATTTTCTAACCAGCCTGTAGAATCCGTGCCCTGCCCCCTCTGTATCCTCTGTGCAGACTGCACTGCACCCCCTTTGCCCGAGCCACATTCCAGCTGCTCTGGCCTCTTTTGTTTCTTGGTTACTCCAAGTTCCCTCTTGTCTCTGGGCCTTTGCAACTTGGGCTCTGCCTGGAAGACTCTTCTACAGACATTTATCTTCCTCAACTTCCTTTTGTCACGTGGGTTGTAGCTCCTATGTCACTTATTCAGAGAGGTCCCCTCTTTGCCCCCCGCCCACACTCTACTCTCAAACGAGTTGCCTTGTTCCATCTGCCAAACATCATTTATCTCTCATTCCTTTTTCTTTTGATTTTACTTATTTGTTGTTTTTTCCTTCCACTAGAATATAAACTCATGATACCAGGGAATGTCACCGTCTTGGTCACTGCCATATTTCCAGTGCAGAGAAAAGCTGCTGACAATAGTCAGTCTCCAGTGTATTTGACGAATAAATATATAAACAGATGAAGGCTTTCTCTGTCCAAAATGTCTCTCCATAAAGAAATATTACTCATCCTTTAAAGCTTATTTCAAATGTCATCTCCATGAGGAAGCCTTTCTTGATTGTTTCTTTATATCCCCTAAACCACACATTTGCTGTTACCGATTCCTACTGACTTTGCCTTGTGGCCCCTACCTTTATCTCTAATTTGACTTCAAACTACTTGAGAATAGGGGTTATGTCTCACTTAGTGTGCATCCCCAGTGGGCAGCCTCCAGCACAGTGCCGCACAGCAAGTTAAGAAAATAACTATTTTATAACTTGAAAACAAAATCTCTTTTTTTTGGCAAGAGCTTGTAATTGAAAATAATGTTGACATAAAGCCACCTAAATAGACCTTCCATTTGATCCCTGAATCCCATCACTAGGTATCTATCCAGAAGAAAAAAAATCATTTTATTATAAGGACATTTGCACTAGATTGTTCATCGCAGTTCAATTTACAATCACCAAGATGTGGCATCAACTCAAGTGCCCATCAACCCTTGACTGGGTTAATAAATTGTAGGATATGTATATCATGGAATAATATTCAGCCATTAAACAGATGGAGACTTTACATGTTTTGTAGTAACCTGATTAGAGTTAATGAACATTCTCTTTAGAAAAGTATCACAAGAATTGAAAAACAAGTATCTGTATTTAATACTAATATGAGGCCAGTAGACAAACTATTACATGCCCACACAAGAGAAAAACTCAATTTAATTCAAGTTGGGGGGGAGGAGGAATGGGAGGTGGAGTGTAAGGGGCTTTGGTGTGCTCCCACTTAATGGGCACAAGGAGGGCATCCTGCACACCTTCTGGGTGAGGGGCACAACTACAACAGGGCCTCACCTAACAAACACAAACAGTGTAACCTGATAGCTTAGATCCTCACGTTAATCTGAAATTTAAAAAAAAAGGCATCTAAAAGGTACTAACAGCAGAGAAATAAATTGCTGTTATATCTAAGTAAAAAGTCTGAGTACTACTTTATGAATAAGGGGAGAACAATCTGTTGCTTAACAAACTGACCCACATACAAAGCTTTCACATCTGTTGGTCATAAGAAAATCAAATCTTCACAAAGGGAAAGAAATTTAAGAGCTGGAACCAATACACAATTTAAGTTGGTGAACTCACCCTAGAGAAAGTGCTAAGGTCACCAGATGGACCAGGGGAATACGTCAAGGGTGACCGTCGTCATATCCAGAAACAACACATGCAGTACTTTTTCTAGGGTGAGTTTTGAAACTTAATTGTCCGACTTCCTATATATAAAGTTTCTAGTATCCTTACATCCTTACGAGTTTATGTTGCTAAAATCTCCTTGAAATTGAATGCCTTTAAAATAATCTATATACCAATGTTAAAGTGTATGGCACACCTCTTAGGGGTGGGACACAATTATAAGAGGGGCTTAATTTAACAAACGCAAGCAATGTAACCTAATTCACTGTGCGTTCAATTAAACTGAAACAATAAAATATGAATAAAAATTTAAAAAACTGAAAGTTAAAAAAATAAATAAAATAATCTATAATTATCATGACACTCTTCAGCTCTAAGGACGTGTTCATTGGCAAGATTTCTAGGGTCAGGAATTCAAGCTGAGAAAAGGCAGGTAAGCCAGGGACTCTGCAGCACATTAGAATCACCTGGGGAGCTTCTAGAACTCCTGATACCTAGATCATATCACATACCAATAAAATAAGAAAGCTGAAGGTAAGAACGAGTTGTCAGTAGTTTGTAAAGATCCCCAGTTGATTCCAGTGTGTAGGGAAGTATATGAATCACAGCTGATCAGTTTTCTACTAGTTGAAGAGGGTCTGGTCATTTCCCATTATGCCCACTAGATGACACTACTGCCCCAAATTTGGAGAAGTCTAGTAGTCTTGTCAGAGGAGGGGATTTTTCATTAAGTTTCTTGATTAGAAAGCAGTAAAGAGAACTTTGTGTCGGCTCATTTTGATAGAACACTGCCACGGAGGAGAGAGTTTGGATACTGAATGATACAACAGATTCAATGTCTGCTGAATTGGATAGTGAAGTAGAGGCAACTTTTCCACACTTTATTTTCATGGTCTCGTTTCCCCAGGTTCCTTAGTATTAACAAATGTGTTTTGAAGGAATGCGGGAATTTTGGAGATGGAAAATACAAGGAATCACAGGTGAAGCCTGTTCCGTGCCCCTTGATAGTTTCAGAACTCAGTGCTCTGCTCCCGTTGCCGGGACCATTCTTTCCCTTTTTGTGTCTGGCTACGGTCCTCTCTCTTAGGGCTGGGCTTACATAAGTCTTTCTCCATTCCCCTACTACAAAATGTACACTGCTGCTGGGGCCTCCTGGCAGAACTTCCCAGGCACATGTTTTTGTAAAGAGGTAGATTATAATAAGTCTTTTGTAAAATACAGAACTCCATAGTAGACCACCTCCCCACGTGGGCTACCTCCTTAAGTTGACCTAATTTTCCTAGACAGGATAGACATGCACCATGATTACATACCAGGGCAGTAGGCCTAGTTCCCTATGCTGACCACCTCCATATGTTGACCAGTTAGTTACAGTCCCTTCGGTGGTCAACTTACACAGGTTCTGCTGTAGATGAAACAATGCTTAGGGAATGTGAGCAAAAAAACTTTGTGAGTTAGGTTTGATAGTGAAAAATATGTGAGTAAATGGCATTATTTACAAACAGTTTCTGATAAAGTTGGAACTTAAAATGTAAAATTAGCTCTAGAATGCCATTTTTGATAATAGAATTTCATAGTTTCTTTAAGAGTTGGGACAGGAGAAGACTTTGAAGTTATCCAGTTAGCGCAGCTACGGTGAAAGGAGGCCCAGCCCAGCAGTGCTTTTAGAGCAGACAATGCCACCAAACCCTGGCAACTATTTGAAAGTGATTCCATATGTGGGGTCCATATTTTCCTCCCAGGACCTTCTACCCAAACCCACCAGTCTTAAACAACATCTGTAGCTTCACAAATAGAGACCACAGCCTCTGCTCATCCAAAGGGATGAGGTCATGGTCTCTTCTCCAAGCTAAGGTCTCTTTTCTAAGCTGAGGTCTCTTCCCCCAGCAACTTCAGATGTAGTACTAATACATTAATATTTAAATTAGCAATAAATAATAAAATCTTACAGATTCCCTCACCCTCAACCACATTTCATAAATGGCTCAATACTCTTTCCATTGATTTGCTGAGGAAACAAGTCCATCTTCCCGGCGAGCAGCAGACAGAGATCTTTTCCTCCTGAAGGCATAGTTTGGTAATAAACTTTAGACTGACTGGCGACTGCCAAATATCGCCCTATATCTGCAAACACCTTCACTTATCAGAACACATCGGGATAAGAACTGTCTTCACAGCCCGTCTTCCATTCCTCAGATTCACACAAGAAAAGTTAGATGTGTGATGACGAGGTCAGGTAACTGATCAGAAAAATTTGCTCTTGTTTAGAAAACAGTGCCATTGTTGGAAACCAGAAAGGGGTCTGTAGAAGTTCTGTCATGATCTTTACGGTCCCTGAAGGGTTAGGGACAATTTAAAAGGCTTTTTTTTTTTTTTTTTCAGACAAATCAGTTAATGAAGCAAGTTTAACTGACCTCCTGGGTAGGCTAGAAACTCACCAGTTCTCTATACAGTGGGTCCAAGGTAAACCAGAGTGCCACAGCACACCTCTGGCCTTTGGTGACGGCCTTCACCCCGTGAGGGTTCTCTCCTCCAGAAGAGAAGCTGATCATACGCCCACACTTTGGTTTTATAGAGGCCTGAGAAATACAGTGAAAATCAGACTTTTAATTCTTATATAGATTTCTACAACCCCGCCCCCACCTCCCCAGGCTTCTATGGGATGATTTAAGGATTGAATCAAAAAATAATGGAATCCTAAGGGTGAAGATGATATAGACTATCTCTATTTTCTCACCTGTGAAATAAAGCCAAAATAATCTATCACAGGGAATAAAACTTTTCACGTAAAATGTGTGGCTACGTCCATGTACACAGTAAGTGTTCCATATATGCTAAGCGGACAGTCGCAGACTCCAAGAAGGCAAACGCTCTCGCTTTTAATTCTCTTCTTCAGCTTTAACATTAGCAAAGCACCTACATACCCAGTAGGTGCACATTCAGAATTCCTAGGTTAATAATGTGTTTTCCTAAAACACAGAAGGACAGACGGAGTACTGGGAAAGTCCTACAATTGATCTAAGTAGGAGGTAAACGGGGGCCCACACTTTCTAATTCCTAAATTGTGCATTTATGGCTTATGCACATTTCACAATATAGTGATTTTAAAAAGTCATGTCTAACTCCATATGATATTTGATTCTCTTTAAATATTTCTCCCCAGTGGTCACTTTGGCATTTGTTTGAATATCTCTGGTGATGAGAACACACCACTCCCTGGGGGGGCCTATCCCTTGAGCTCCAGGTGTTTTGAGAGGAAACGGTACTTCCAAACTTGGGTACTGCTCAGGCTCACAGTGCTTCAGCAGAAGAGCACAGTGAGAGAAAAAGAAATGGTGCTGGGCCTGCAGACCCAGGACACAAGATCACACAAGCAGGCTCTCCATGTTGAGTGCATGTAAGCAACTGAATATTAAGGGCCTTGTCTCTGTGTTTAAAAAAGTGTCTGATGTGAATAAAGTCCATTTTCCTTCCTTGGTAAATACAGAATCTTATTCTATGGTAGAGCTTACAAAAGTAAAGTAAAAACAAAACAAAAAAAAAGTGGTACCAGGCTTTCTACTGGGATAAGATGGGCCCTTTCTAACTAGCTATTTTCTGAATTGATTTGAATTACGTGACCATGACAAGAACTTTATGCATAAAATGAGATGACTGTTTTTCCCCTTTTAGCCTCAGGAGGAATATTTGAAAAATCTTCTGAAGTCCTTGGATGCTACATAACAGAGGTTCTCCCTGACTAAAAGACTCGTATATGTGGAAGGTCAGAGGTCAGTGAAGCCAGAGACGCAGGTGTGTACCTGGGTGTCTACATGTGCATATGTATGTACACCTATGTGTGTATGCTTGTTTTGCCTGCATGTTAAAGGGAAGAGCAGAAAAAAAGCAGTGTCTTCATACTCTTCTATTCACAAAAACTGAAGAGTAACTTTTCTTTGCTAGAGTTGCTTTCCTTAGGGAGGTTTATCAAGGCAACTTTTCTGGTGTAAATCTAGAGAATTCACCCGTTACTAAGGCCCTCAATAGCTACCTGATCCTGTTTATCTAAAGAAGGAACTTGTACATTTCCACATAGAAACAGAAAAATAAATGACATGTAAAGCATATAAAGTAGGGTAGAGAAGTTTCTTAGGGAGCTTCGAGGCCTTGAGATCTTGGGTTTCAAGTTTTCTGGGGTGCTCACTACCTGATACTGTTCAGGAGTCACAAATAGTACCAGGTAGCAGGTAGCAGGCAGCCCCCCAAAACTTGATATGTTGCTTCGGTGTAATTAACAAGTCTGGGGAACATCTTACAACATCAAAGACAGAGTATGGGAACCATTTAATGTTTTCTCTGCAATGGAATTAGAAGAATTGAAAAATTTATTTACTTTTTTTGGCCGGGGCTTGGTTTGAACCTGCCACCTCCAGTATATAGGGTCGGTGCCCTGCTCCTTTGAGCCACAGGCGCCACCCAGATTGAAAATATTTTTAACACGAAGAACTTCGGGAAACTTTAAGAAAAAGTTATCTTTTTGCCTGAAGCAATTAGATCAATTATATGGGTTCACAAGGACCTCCAAGACTAATTTCATCCAACAGGCAGTATCCCGGTTAGATATGAGAGAGGTGGAGGAATAAACACACTCTAGGGAACGTCTCTCTATTTGTCACATTGTCTCAATAGGAAAGTACCTTCTGATTAAGTAAATGCTTGTAAATACACTTTTGCCACACAACCCCTATCCATACTACACTTAATTTTTCATGAAGCAAATGGGGGTCATTAAATTCTATCTGCTTCAAATTTGTCCGGAGTAACCAAAACCCTTTAATTACTATGTTGCACACAGAAATGCTGCTGTTAAAAATAACCCACGTATCTTTCATGTATGAAGCGTGATTTTTAAAATCCTCTTTACTTTCCTGTGCTTAAGACTCAGAGAAGCATTTGTGTTATAGAATATTTGTCTTGAATAAATGTAAATATTCAGTCACCACTGCATTAATTACACAATTTCCAGATTTTTTTTTCCAAAGCAAAGAACTTAGAAGACTTCCCTTTCTTGGGTGTCCTCACGTGAAGACACTTTCCTGCTTCATTCATCCTTCCACAGCCAAAGAAGGAAGTGAACACGGAAAATTACCCATTTCCTTTTGTGATTGAGACTGGAATAAGTTTCCTGGGGGAAGCAGGTTAAGTACTGGCTTACCTAAGAATTATCTAAAAAATTTACTTAAAACTCTACAGCATGCATTAACATAAAATATAACTGATTTAAAAATAAATATTCTCAAATTAAAAGTCTTAGATTAAAAATTAATTAAATCAGTTTTCCCTTTACCTTTATTCAGAGGCAGCTAGATTCAATGCTTAAAAAAATTTATATATTATTTAAAATTATAATATCAAAAAGGGAAATATTATCTGTTTTCACATCTTTAAAAAGCAGAAATACAGTTAAGGTACATTCAACAGCAAAACTGAGGCATGAGGCATCCCTTGCTTTTAAACATTAAGTATTTCCAAATATAGCCACTAGATGGAGACAAAGAAGTCTTCTTAGCCATCTGATATTCTTTCAAACTGAGATGGTTGCATTTTTTACCTGAAATTCGTGTTAGTAGAGCTCAGAAATGAAATTCTTTCTATACACAGGCTTCTCCACAAGTGAAAATCTTGTATAGGAATTTTAAACCAAAACCCAGATTGTCAGTCTTGATTTCATCTCCCAGATTATGAAGTATCAAAATACTCCCATTTCAATATTTAAGCTCCTCACAAAGACATCACATATTATATCTTTTTAAAGACAAATAATTGTATAAAATTGCATGAAACATTTTCAGATTAAATTAGCAATGTTTCCAGACAATTTTAACCAGAATCCCCACAGGAGCCACCTTTAAATCCAGTAATACATAGTTTTTTATATTACCTGCTTATATCTCAGTGTTTCATGAATATTTGTGTGTGAGAATAATAGAAGTGTCAGTATTGCAAAAAGCACACAAGCTATGAGGAGAAAAGTACAAAATTCAGGAGAAGTTTTGGAAATAGCTTATATAATGCCAGAACTTTGAAGTTTACCACACATATATTCCACAACTTAAATGGTAGAAAAAAATACCTCATAATCTAAATTTTGATTATTTACTCAATTAGAAAACCTATTTCCCTACCATTGAGTGTGCTCTTTGGCTGCTCTTTGGCTTAAAGATGAAGATTCTAACTCTGTAGTCTTTAAGTGTTAAGTAGCTTGATTGCCCAAAGGAATTGGGTTGCTTAGGAAGATGGTGCTTGAATTTAACTTTTGATTTACTTTTGACATATATATTTGTGTGTGTGTATGTATATTAATTGGCAAGTACAGTTATAATCATATATATCTATATATCTATCTATAATTATGTATATCTCTCTACATACATACATATGTATATACACACATGCATACACATATGTGATAATTTTGGTAACTAGGTATTTGGAGGCCAATGTTCCATCCAAGCATGTACAATACCAGGTTACTTAAAGGCCATTCTGTAGAATCATTTGACTTATCTTAGACTGGGTGACTCATGAGCCGAAGTTTTTATGTTTCTATTAGATTTTTGACAAAGATTCAGAAGACCTCTGTTTGGGTTTCAAATTTAACACTAACTAGCTATATGGTCATGATCAAATTTGTGGTGTGCAACCTATCTCTACTCTTTAATTTACTCATCTTTACAATGGGCTAGAAAAATTTCATGGATGCTTCCATTTCTGATGTTGGTCTACAAATTTCCTGTGAATCTCTCTATTTTTTTTTTTAATTTTTGAGCTCAGAAGTATGTGAAATACAACAGTCTATGAGTTCTTAGAAAAAGGGCAATCAATACTGAGATACAAATACTAAACAAATTTGCAGGATCGGTTTACTTACAGTCACAGTCTTAGCATCCATCTCAGTGAATATGAATTCTCCTCCTTCAAAATCATCATTCATGTACAGGAGAGCACTAGGGAAGAACAGGAAAACCACTTGTACGATCCTACACTTACAACAGCATGACCAGAGAATAATGAAGCCGGGTGATGTACTGACCAGATGGTTTAGTAAGTTTCCTTTGAGTTAGACATTGAAATTATTGGCCCTCTAAGACTTTGAAGACCAGATAGAGTTTGGGTTATACCTCTCAAGTATTTGTTTAATCATCTTACATTTCTCTTCCTCCACAGAAAATCTAACTAGATTTCATTTAATATAACGCTCTGAACTTGCCCCCACTACTTATAACTCTTACAAGTAGTTATATAATAGTAACTCTAAAGGATGTATTTGCTTTCTTAGCAAGCTAGAAAGTTCCTTATCATCTAGCCAAGTCCTACAGATAAAAGGTGCTCAAAAAATATTTTTGAGTAGAGCACTACATAGTAATAATTAATACACAATTTTATACATGGTGACTAAAGCTCTGACTCTTTCTTTATGCTTTATAATATCTTTCAATAAGATAAAACATTGTTTTCTCCTGATTTCTAGCTTCTGCTACATAAAATACACACAAAGTTCTTCATTGGTATGAATAATAGATAAGGGACGTGATAGGCTCTGGATATGTATTGAGATGCCGTGTAGACTCAGACTGAGATATACACACCACTAGGATTATGTTTCAGTGACAACAAGTTATTTTAAAAATAAAATTTACTTTTTATATGAAAACAAAATGGACAGGTGGTATAGAATGCAACATGTGCATGGCTTTTAAGATACACTGAAATGGTAACATCACTTCTCAGTGATGGCAGCTGCCTTGCTCGGTGGATTACTGGAGAATCTCTGCTTCCCAGAGATGAACATGATGACAAGGAAACACAGCAGCTTTCCAGTTTCCGTGAGGTTTTGATAACTATTGGGTAAAAGCTGGGCTCCGAGCATCTGGCTGTACCTATAGTCTCGAAATGTGTAAGCAGGAGGCTCTTTCCAGCATTCATTGGCCTCTGGGTCCAGCAGGCAGTTGTCAGCGTGGATCGGATGACTGAGGTCGTTTCTTCTGTCCTGTTGACCTGCCATAAAAGGGTACAAAGAATGAGAGGTGAAGTGCAGAACCTTTCAAAGAAAAACTGGCGATCCCACTGTCTTCTCTCATTCCTGGCGTCCTTTGCAAACGTGGAGAGACAGAAGACAGAATTCAAGAAGGAACAGCGAGGAGCAGTGAGGAGACTCTGTCTGGTTCGGACATGAACTTGCTGTGAAACCCCGGCCGGTCACACCTGTCTGTTCAGCTATAAACACTCTCTGCTATAACCACACACGGAGGAATGGTAGGCATTTCAGGGGTTGCATTTCACATGGGGCAGCAAAAGGATGTGGATGGAATTTCAAAAACAGATTTGGACTCAGCGGAAACCTCACAAATATAAAAGTCTACTCTTGGGACATTACCCTTTCTCTAAAATTCAGGTGGGTCAAAGAGAAGCTCTAAAGAAGGAGTAGTGAGGAGCAGGGGGTGCTGGGGTCTCTGCTTTTTTAAGAATACTTCTTTCAACAACCTCTTCATCTTCTCTGCATCCACTCTGGGCTTGTGGCATGATGGTGACTACAATTTCCACGTTCCTGGTTCCCCCCTCAGAGGAACCTTGAGCAGAAAAACATTCTTTTCTGTATGACTTCACCAATTACGGAAAATAAAACTGAAAGAGAAAATGTGTGGCCTTCTAGAACTTGAGAGAACCAAGATGGAAAAAAGAAGGAAAAGGAAAATAAAAGTGTGTAGCTTTTCTCACTTTAGAAATTGAGAACTCCTCTAAAATATGAGTCTACAGGGCCGGAGAGCTTTGCTTGGCGCTGCCATACTTCCCACCGCACGGTGGGGAGAAGCAAAGGAGCTCAGGCTCTGGAATCTCACCAGACAGGGCTGTTCGGCAGACCAGGTGCGTATAGGAAAAATACAGCGTTGAGTTGAGCATAAAATAGGATTCGACGATCTTTCGCGCCTTCTCACTGATGTCATAAAACAGACGGGCACTCTTCAGGGGAACTCGGCCTTCATAACCAAACTGAAAGAGAAATAAGAACAGGAGAGACGGTGGAGTTGAACGGAGAACTTGAGGCAAGTGGGCGCTAGTTTCTTTAAGCCAATATAAGGTGATCATCCCTGGGCTGACCAAGGGGAATGTTACTTACTACCCGCTTGTGGATTGTGGGGAGGACAGTAAGCTTTGGGAAAAGGTCTTCCCAGCCCCAGAAAGAAAGTGAGACGCTGTTGCTCCTTCCTGTCTTCTACATCCCTCTCTAACAGCCCTTCTCTCAGTAGAGGAAAATTACATCATGAGCTCTTTAAGGACAGAGGCTGTATAATTTTGGCCAGGTACAAATTTAGGGAAGACCAAGTTTGATAAGGAAGGAGTGGTTACAAACGATGAAGGTTCCATTTCATACATTGTTCCTTCAACTGTCCTGATATATGTACATTATAAACTTTTCTCTTTCCTGGATCTACCATTTATAGAAGCTCTGGATTGAAACCAAAGAACCCAAACCCCAAAGGAATTAAGATTTTACTTTGAGTGCCTTCAGGACAGTTGCACCTTCAAACTTTTCATTGGGTGTATGGGGGGACGTTTTCCCTCTGTATCCGTCTCCAACAAGCATGATGCCCTGGAAGCAAACACAAGAAGATTCTTTATCCAGGACAACTTTGAAGTCAACGAGTTTCCTTTTCTTCCTTGATCACTAGGAAAGCTGGAAACTACGGGCAAGGTCGGAATCATCCCCACGTCACTCCAGGATCCTGGTGTAATTATTCATCCCAATTAAAAGAGACATCTTTATTTATCTCCACTGCATGTTTTCATTATAAAATATAAAATACTCACATTTTATACAAATAAATAGAATGTAAATGATTGATATACTTGTTAGTTCTTGATTAAAATAAAAGATTTCCCCCGTGACTTTATATGATAGGCAGGGAACATGCCTGATAGCTGTCATCCTAGGGATTAAGCCATCAGCTATTCCAGATCCCAGCTGGAAAAACGAAAACCATCCCAACACAGAAGCTAGGGAAATACTTCCATTCCGTCTACAGAAAGTGAGATTTCAGGCCTTGCTCCTTGGCCAAATGAGACCAGGACTAAAGCACCTCCAGGTTCAGGGCCAGCACGATCTGGCTGCCCGCCCTCTCCGGTACTCACGCTGGCCACACTGTGGAGTTCCCGGCACTGCTCTTCCGACAGGACATTATCCAGGAGAACCCGCTGAGTCCCATTCAGCTGCTCCGAGTTGTAGACAAATGTGATGTTGTCGTAGAGCAGGGGACCACCTGAAGGGACACAGCACATTGTCTTTCCTGCTGCTCTGTCCCCAAAGAGGGAAACACAAGCCCCCAGCAGCTTTTGATGTGCCGTTTGAGAGAGCCAGGTTCCTCACACATATTTAAGATTGCAAAGACAAGTCACAAATTAAGAAGCTTGGTAAACATTAGACATTCAGGAAAAAGACAGATGTCCAACTACCAGGTTTCCTCACAATGTCATAAGAATTTTTACGTTTGTATGGTAGTCTGAGACAGATAAACCAGTTTTACATTCATGATGATCTTGAAAAGTAGACTGGACAGCTCACAAGATTCTCCTCTGAGAAGACACACCCTTCTCTGCAGCCCCCCAATTTGTGCCTCTATCACAACACCACAGGCAGCTACTTGATGGCATGTGTGTGTCTGCCGGGCGTGGAGTGCCACCTCCGTTGCACTGGCATCTACAGCAACGCCTACACCAGGTAGTTTATGAAGTCACGCAATCCCCGGCCTCTTTCCCCAGCCTTCTTCCTACTGTTTCACTGACTCTGAGTGGGCCTAGAGTTTGGGGAGTATTTTTCTCTGCACAGCAGGATATTTTATGGTTCTTTTTCTGCATAGGAGGGTTCCCTGTAGGCCCCAGCTCTCTCCCTGGAGGAAGCCTGCAACTTTATAAAGTTAGCCCCATGAAGACTCTTCAAAAGGTGGTGCCTCTGGGTCACATTTTGCATTGGGAAATTACAAAATCCAGATCTTTCTTCGTAGAGTAGAATTGAAGGACAAAGCCTCAGAGAATGAGGAAATCTGCAGATGTAGCAGAAAACGGAACAGAAAACAGAGTTTTTTTAAAAAACGAAATCAGATTGATAATATAACAAACGTTTAGGTTATATTGTTTTTATTTCTAAGGTAAAGTTTAAGTTGTAGTCGAGCCCTTCACCCCAGGGACGTGCTGAACACCCTCACTTGTGCACATTAGGTGAGATCCCTTCAAGCACCCTCCCTCCTCCCCCCTTTCCCCTCCCTCCCCTTCCCTACCCCTTCTAGACTATACTTGTATTTTTCTTTTGCAGGGGCCTGTGTTGTTTATATATTGGTTTCATATTAGTATTGAGCACATTGGATTTTTTTTCTATTCTTGAGATACTTTATTAAAAAGAATGTGTTTCAACCCCATCCAGGTAAACACAAAAGATGTAAAGTCTCCATCTTTTCTTATGGCTGAATAGTACCCCATGGTGTATTTATAACTCAGTTTGCGAATCCATTCATGGGTTGTTGGGAACTTTGGTTGCTTCATGGATGTGGAGAGAAGGGAACACTTTTGCATGCTGGTGAGACTGCAAACTAATACAGCCTTTAGGGAAAGAGGTATGGAGAATTCTCAAAAAACTAAAAGTTGACCTTCCATCTGATCCTACAATACCATTACTAGATACCTACCCACAAGAAAAAAAATCATTTTTCCACAAGGACATTTGTACTAAAATGTTTGTCTTTATTTTCATTTATTTATTTTTTTACTTTTTATAATACTCCTAAGGGTCTTACTATGCACCTGTGGACAGCAACAACTCACCAAGTCACCAGTAAAGGCCTGGGAATGGGAAAAGCACACAACTCCTTCCTCCCTATGGTCATTCTAGCGAAGGTCATCAACGCATTGGCCTGAAACACGTATGTTAGGAAGAAGAGGACGGGAGTGGTGGCTCACTCCTGTAATCCCAGCACTCGGGGAGGCTGAGTTGGGTGGACTGCCTGAGTTCACAGGTTTGAGACCAGCCTGAGCCAGAGTGAGACCTCGGCTCTAAAAAAAAAAAAGTAGCTGGGCATTGTGGAGGGCGCCTGTTTTCCCGGCTATTGGGGAGGCTGAAGCCAGAGAATTGCTTGAGCCTAAGAGTTTGAGGTTGCTGTGAGATATGACGCCATGGCATTCTGCAGAAGGTGACAAAGTAAGACTCTATCTCAATAAAAAAAAGGAAGAAGAGACAATATTTGTGTCTGCTTTACTTCTATAAAATGAGAAGAGCACAAGGGTTTAGTCTAGTCAGGAAAAATGATTCAGCACAGCCTATGATTAATGAAATAGTAACAGAATGAGATGGTGTTTCTCAGATAAGAGTAATGTACAGTGATTTGTTAAATCAAAAGTTTTAAAAGCTCCCCTAAAGAGCTCCCGTGCTGACAAATTATTTTTATTATAATTTTACTTTCCTATAGTATGCATTATTTGTTTTCATAGTTTCATACAATTATAACACCAAAACCAATTTACAAGATTAAATAAAAGACTATAAAACCAACTAAATTCAAATTAACAAATGTAATGAAGTGGTTATTGCTATTTTTATGAAAATAAAAAGCCACGTTCAAGAGGAATATTGTACTAGCTGATCCGGACTAGGTTCTTTTGAGCTAGCATTCTTTACGGTACTTTTGGTGAAATTAGTAGTGCAACTATTTTCTATTTAAAAGATTACAAAATCATAGTGCACCAGGATGAATTTTGGCCTTCATCTTGTCCTAACACATTATTTACAAGTTGATCCTATTTATTTTATTGTTCATCTTTAATCACTGAAGTATTATTAACTGGGGTTAATATGACCATAACTGCACCCCTACTCACTGGGATATAAAATCCCAAGACAGTACTGGGCTATTGGATGGCCCATTGATTGCCTCTCTCAATTTTTAAGACTGTTATCAAAATTTAATAATACAGAATTTCTAGGATTCCAAGAATATATTCACAGCCTCAATATCAGTATCACATCTTTTGGTTGAACAGAACAATAGACCTGTTTTTGGGGGGTTGTTTTTTTTGTTTGTTTGTTTGTTTGTTTGTTTGTTTCTATAAATCAATGTTTAGTGAAAAGTTTTGGGGAAGTACTGGGTTAAATAAAATATAAGAAGACTTCTTGAAACTTTTAATATGTGAACAGGCCTTATACATCTCCTAAGTAGTGACATAATATGTAGTGGTTCTTAGCTTTAATTGGACACAATTCCCTCCCTCCCTTGATCTCTTCTTCCCTTCCTCTCTTCCTGAGGGAGGGACTTAGAGACTCTAAGATGGAGAGTCCCAGTGATCACTGCCTCCTGGCAGTCATACCCTTGTGTAATATGCTTCCCACAAGTTTGGATGGGACTTTCAACTTGCTTCTGACATGTAGAATATGGCAAAGATGGGTGTGATGTCACCTCTGTGATTATGTTGCAACATTTGCGACTTCTGACTTCACAGTAGACCCGTCTATTTGTTTCTCAGCTTATATGCTTTGATGAAGCACGTGGCTGTATTGGCAAGGAACTGAGGCATTCACAGGCTCACAATCCAGACGGAACTGAAGGCCCACAGTCTAACAAACTTGATCAGCAACTTAACCGAAGCCTTGGGAGAGATGCTGAAGCCATGCACCCAGCTAAATTGTCCCCAGATCCCTCCCCTACAGAAACTGCGAGATAATAAATAGATGTTTCTGTAAGCTACTATATTTGTGCTATTTTTTTTTTCCCACAGAAATACAAAGAGAATACCCTTCCCTCCACAGAACCTCTAAGCGTAGAACATAGTTGGGAAATGTTGCTCTTATCTTTGTAGCTGAGTCAGATTCTTAGTCAAATTGAGGTAGGCTTTCCCTCAAATCTTCAGAAAAGTAAACTATATATTCAACTCCAACTGAGAAATATAAATAGAAGCATTCCTTCAACAAGAAAGATAAGATACTTGTAGATTCACCAAAAAGCATTTGCTGATATCAAACTCAAATAGAAATGGCAGAGAGAGGAACGATTTAGTGAACTGGATGGGTTTACAGTTTGCCAAGTTTTTCTGATTTTCCATATTGAAGGTGAAGTATCTTAAATATAACCATCTTATTTTTAAAATATGATTTTTAAAGGTAGTAAAAATAAGATGCTTACAAAAATGCCTACCACTCAGAAGCTTTATATAAGTATTGTTGTTATTATTATTATTATTACTGAAGTAATAAGCTATGCCTGGAATGCTGCACTAAGTTCTGAAGGAATTGTCTTAAGAAGCATGTGGTGTAAAGGAATACATTTAAAAGAGGGCTGGTAGGATTTTGGCAATTCCCTGTGTCATAAGTATCATCAAATCATGTAAATGAACAGAAAGAACCCCATGGCATCTTAAATGTCTAAGTTGTAACAGGTTAAGGGAGGGTCTGTATTAGAAATCTGCCTTTTATATAGCTAACATAATTAATACTAAGTATAGAGTTTTATACAGAGATTTCCCACTCATATATTTAATAAAAACAACCAGTTACCCACCCACTAACCAAAAGAAAAAAAGGAAAAAAATAAACCCTGTCATTCAAAAAGGCAAGTCAACCAGCCTACAGATGACTAGTAGCACGGCAGACAGAGGAAAGCATTAAAAGGAAAATAAAAACCTGGTCCAATAAGTTGTGGTTCCTGGGGCCTGATGTGACGGCTTCAGCCAATTTTTAACCGCAGCCCAAGTAGATTCAGTTAAACAACTTAGTTCTTCTCTCATTCATAAAGTATGTGCCTGGCTCTGGACTCTCGGGTTGTAACAAAGAGGGAGCATCTAGAAAAGACTCCTTTGTGCTCACTGCCTTTGGCTCACGGCAAGAAGAATCATTTTACCAAAAATATTGTCACGTCATGAAAGGAATGATGGGGGTGTACAGACTTAACAAGCCCTTGACAGTTTACAAAAAAACTTTACATATTTACCACTCAAAAAATGTATCATTCTTTTTTTTAAAATGTTTTATTTATTTCGGATTAATATAAAGGTACATATGATGAACTGCCGTTGAGCCCTTCCCCCAGGAGGTGTGCCTATGTTGTGCCCAGTAGGTGGGAGCTTATGGAATCCCATCCCCTCTTCCCCACTATTGAATTTAATCGTGTTTTTCTTTTGTGTGGGCCTGTGGTTGTTGATCTACTAGCTTCCATTTAGTATTGAGTACATGAGATGCTTTCTTTCCCATTCTTGGATACTTTACTTAGGGGAATGTTCTCCAAATGCATCCAGGTAAATACAAAAGATGCAAAGTCTCGTTCTTCTTTTATAGATAAAAATCATAAGCCCAGAGAGATTGGGTCTCTAGTTCTCCATCACTGTGGAACACAACAGACTAGGAAAATCCCAGAAACCAAGTCTCCAGATTCCAAGTTCAAAGTTACTTCTGCTGTACCCCTACTGACTCTGGAATCATTGTGGGCACAACCTTTGGAGAAGTGGTGAATGATGACGTGAGAACAGACAAGTGAGGTAAATGTCTGTAGTATGCCCCCATGTGTGGTCCAGGGAGTAGAGTGCCTTTGGGATGGAACCTGGGTCATTCTCATATGAAAGCTTGGAAGCTGTCCACTATGAATACTAAATTCTACTAAACAATGTGAGGTGACCAGAGTGGATGACAGGTCTCTGTGGAAGAGGAGAAAAGCTGAAATATGCTTTGCTTTGCAATGCATCTATCAGTGCCTCCTTGACAGCTGCTTTCTGTGAGACTGTGATGTGAAGGTATTTTCTGGTTAGGAATCTGGCCTCTTTCTACCACTATTCTTTTTTTTTATTATTAAATAACAGCTGTGTACATTAAGGCAATCATGGGGTACAGTGTGCTGGTTTTATATACGATTTGAAATACTTTCATGAAACTGGTTAACATAGCCTTCATGGCATTTTCTTAGTTATTGTGTTAAGACATTTATATTCTACACCTAGTAAATTTCATATGTACCCTTATAAGATGCACCATAGGTGTGATCCCACCACTTACCCTCCCTCCACTCATCCTCCCTACTCTCCTCCCTCTCCCCTTACCCCTTCTTCTTGGGCTATAATTGGTTTCATAGTAGGGCTGAGTACATTGGATACTTTTTCTTCCATTCTTGAGATGCTCTGCTAATAAGAATATGTTCCAGCTTCATCCACATAAACATGTAAGAGGCAAAGTCTCCATCTTTCTTTAAGGCTGCATAATATTCCATGGTGTACATATACCACAATTTATTGATCCATTCATGGGTCGATGGGGATCGCAGATGTCTGGACAGAAGTCCTTCTAGTTATAGTACAGTAAGAAATATGTTTAGTTTTTGTCCTCAGTTCCTGTCACAGAACCCCTAAAACCCTTGAAATTTCTTAAGTGACAAGACTGTCTTGTTATGACAGGCCTCTGTTGATAATACCTAAGTTTATGCTAATGAGATGACTTAAGGTAGGGTCTCATAAACAGATCCAGAATCATGCCAGTCACCAGAAAGAACAACTTAATCAGAGAAGTAAAACTTTCAGTCCCACCTACGTACTTCTGGAAGTGGGGTTTGGGGTTGTTGGTGGAGATTAAGTTCTATAAAAACTCTTGAACAAGATTTGATAAGGTTCCAGATTGCTGAACATGTGTAGCTGCTGGTCAGGCGGTTTGCCCAGGGAGGGCACAGAAGCCCCAACAAACACCTGGAAATATGTGCCTCTTCATCTAGTGCAGTGATTCTCAACCTTCCTGATGCTGTGGCCCTTTAATACAGTTCCTGTGGGTCATGACCCACATGTTGAGAACCGCTGATCTAGAGGTTCATCTCCATCTTTTATAATATTCTAGATAATAAACCATTAGACCTTAGTGCATTCTTGAGTTCTCTGAGACATTCTACCAAGTTAAACTAACCTAAGGAGGAACTTGTAGGAACTCAGGTTTGTAAGTCAGGAAGTTGGTCAGAAGTATAAATGACAAGTGACACTTATAATTGGCATTTGAACTGGGTACAGTCTTGTGGGGCTGGGCTCTTATCTATGAGATAAGACACCATTTCCAGGTAGGTAGTGTCAGGATTGAATAGAATTCTTTGACCCCCAGTTGGCATCTGTTGGAGAATTATTCTCTGTGTGTAGAAAGCTCCTCTACACACATCTGGCCACAGGAGCGTTCTGTAGTGAGGGTGAGAGAATGGCAGGTAAAAATGATATGGATTTTCCTTCAGACCAGGAGGTTCTCAGAGAACACCCGAAGATCCATTAGCCAATTCCACCAAGAAAATTCTGCAGAAATGGTAGATTTTGGTAATTCAGTCAATCATAACTATTTTTCATCATATGTAGCCTTCTGTTCTACTCTTCCCATTAACCTTCCTAGTCAGTTGCAAGGCATTAAGTTCCCTGGTGGCCAGGAAAAAAAATATGCTTTGAGATTTGGCAACTGCCCTGGAGTTTCCCAAACATTTACAGCAAAGTGCTAGCTTATTGGCATGAACTTCCTGGGTGATTTCTCAGCTTAAAAAGCAACATGAACTTTGGCTGACCATGAAGGTTCCCTGGCAGTTACAACGGCTTGGGCTTTGTGGCTGCAATCTGAGGTCCAGGTCAGATTAAATGAGCATATTATCCTGTTTACTGCTTCAAACTGACTTGGAAGCTAAGGAAGGAAATGGATGGGAAATGTATGAGCTGACGAGAGCCAGAAGTTTTCAGATCAGCTAGAGAATGTGCTGACAAGGTCTCTTGGGGGAGAGGGGGAAAGTACTGTACTTCTTAATGCAGGTTTTTGAAAGTTTCTTTTTAATCTTGCAATTATGTAATCAATAGGGCATGTATTTTACCTATCTAGATACCTCTATGTTCCATGCAGCAGATGAAGAAAAGTAAATGGGCTTCTAGGTACAAATGTCTACTCAATCTGTTGGGACTTGTGAGACTTTTGGAGATGTTGCTAAATCTTCTACGTGAGACACTGCCAGCATTAAAATCAATTGTGTATAAAATTGCTGACAAAATTGTAAGACATACATAAATAATAATCATTGTTAATAATTACTACTCCTAGTACTACTATTAATAGTTTATTATTATAACATTTGACTTTATTTAGAAATCAAGCCATGAATGGATCAACAAGCTGTGGTCTATGTAGACCGTGGAATACTATTCAGCCATTAAAAAAGATAGAGACTTTACAGCTTTTACAATTACCTGGATGGAGTTGAAACATATTCTTCTCAGCAAAGCATTGGAAAGATAAATATCCAGTGTACTCCATACTAATATGAAACCAATAAATAAACAAATACATGCTCATTTAAACAAAAAAACACAAATATTGTCTAGTACAGAGTGGAGGGAGGTGGGGAAAGGGGGACATGAAGGAGAACAGAAGGAGGGAGGGCATGAGACAGGAATCCCACCTAATGTGCACATGGTGAGTGTGTATGACACGCCCCCGGGTGAGGGGCTCCTTTACAACTGGAACTTCACCTTGAAAGTGAGAACACAGCATTCTACTGAGGGCAACAAAGTGAGACTGTCTCAAAAAAAAAAGAAAAGTGAGAACGATGTAACCTAAAAATTTGTACCCTCATATTAATTTGAAATTTCAAAAAAAAGGGAAAAAAATTGAAACACCTTTTGGCAATGCTCTACCTGCATCTCTGCTAATTTTGATCTTATGTCTGGTGGCATATCATGTTTTACTTGCTCCATCTTTGTGCCTTTGCTCGTTTGTTTTAACCATTAGCATGGCTTCCTCCACTGCCCTATCAATTCCATCTGTATTCTACTTTCTCTTAAAGCCCTGCTCAGATCTATGATATCTGGTTGGTTAACCTATGCATCTGTCCAATATGACCTGTCTCCTTCCCAAGTTCCTCTGATGTGCAGTCTGTCCCTCCATAACTAGCAAGTGCTATGTGACAGAAATGAGTCTGTGACCTTGCTGAGCCTCAGGTATTCTGAGAGTGAAAATGACCACACAGCCTCCACCTAACTAACAGTATTGCTTAGGAAACAGATGAGGGAGTGAATTTGGAAGCTTTTTTGTTGGAAACCAAAGGTGACAGTACAAATCTGAGACACCCTTGTTTTTAAGCCTTGCTTTTAGATTATTAAGAACTATAGTCTATCGTCCTAGTATTGTTTTCCAGAGAACGTTGATTCTGCCTTAACGTGTACAGGAACTATCAAACCCAGTCCCCCACCCACCCTGAACTCCTTTTAGAGTAAAAGCGCACAGGTACTCACCCTCTCTGAGGTCTCGATCTATCTTAGGTGGTAACTTTTTTCCCATCGACAATCCATGAACTTCTGCCCCCTCCACGTTCACTCCTGAAGGGACCCTGCCCATTCAAAGAAGTTGAAATGAAATTTCCCATTGAATAAAGATGTTGAAAGACAAAGAATATTTTATCTAAGAAGTATATGATTCTATATTGTATGTTTTTGCTGTACATAAATTCACCAGTCTTTCAAGTTAAATTAAATATCACTGCCTCTATATGGTTTTTCTCTATTTCCTCATTGAGTATGTTCTGTTACATTAAAATCCTCTTACCAACATTCATTACAATTAGTTGTATCCATAACTTAACCCTCTTCAGATTAGACTTCCTTCACTACAGAGCAGGGAAAAAATTATCATGTGAATCTTTATAATTCTCAAACTATGTCTTGAACATGGAGTGCATCACTGAACAATGGTTTAAACAATTCACATTTTAACGTAATAGTTCTTGACTATTCTGACAAGGAAGACATGAGTTTGTGCCAAATTTAGCAAACACACAGTGACAGCAGACCATCCTTTTCAACGTATACAGATTTAATAAGTCCAAATGTGCACATACATCCTTGGATCTCTTGTAATAATTTTGGGCCACACCGGAGTTGAGTTTTTGAAGCCCTGTGAAAGACCTCAAGATAAGACCTTTGATAAGATCCAGACTTGTCATTCCCTGTGGTGAGACTCTAAGCAAATCACTTGCCTTAAAAATGAATAGTCTGGACATGTGATCTCAAACATGCAATTCAAACATTTTATGAGTCTTGAGTTCTTCAAAACTTGTAAATGGACTTCCATCATTTAACAAAAGGAGTTCTCTTCTTTTCTGAGTGAGTTAGTGACATCTAATACTTTACCTTTTGGTAAAACTTTCTGAAGTTGATTTAACATAAATTCAGTCAGGAAATTCACCATCAAAAAGAAAATGTGATAGTTTTTAATCTATTAATAAATCTAAAACAGCATCCAACTTACTCAGATTTGGAATCACAGAAGGTTAGCATTAGATATCATTCTGATTCAACCCCTTCCTTTCAGGACAAAACATGAGACTCTCAGAAAGAAGAAGATACATCACTTAATGTCATAAAAAAGTGACAAGAAGAACTGGAAACAGGATGGAGGGCTCTTACACACATCAGTACTCTGCTAATTACAGTTTCTTGCCTATTTCATAGAGTTGTGTTCCTTATAATAGGTATGACTCTAAGTATTACTTCTCCCTGAGAATAAACAGTTTGTGTTCTAAATGGAGGACTTACCGATTTTCGTCCTGCCGTCCTCCATATCTGATCCAATAATTCTGTTTTAAATTAAAAAAAGAAAACACTAATTTTGCTGCTAAACTATCACTTACAGAAATAAGGTAAAATAAAACATTCAGGGTGATTGGAGGGATCACTTCTATGGTTTATCTTACGAGGGTACAAGTGAATCTTTCTGAAAGTAGAATATAAATGTCTTAACACAATAACTAAGAAAATGACATAAAGGCTATGTTAACCAGTTTGATGAAAATATTTCAAATTGTATATGAAAACACCACACTGTACTCCATGATTGCATTAATG
>CAUYQV010027448.1:0-16245 GCA_963574575.1 Galagoides demidoff | reverse complement strand
GTGCCATGGCATCACAGCTCATAGCAACCTCCAACTCCTGGGCTCAAGCGAGTCTCCTGCCTCCGCCTCCCAAGTAGCTGGGACCACAGGCGCCCACCACGATGCCTGGCCATTTTTTGGTTGCAGCCATCATTGTTGTTTTTGGCGGGCCCAGGCTGGGGATACGAACCCACCACCTTAGGTGTACGCGGTTGGCGCCTTAGCCGATTGAGCCACAGGCGCTGAGCCCTATGATCTTTTTAATGTGATTTTGCACAGTGTGGTATAGGGACACTTATGTCACATTTTAGCAGATCTGATTCTGTAAGTTAATTAAAATTAAAGAAGATTAAAAATGCAGCGCCTGAGTCCCAATAATGATCATTTCAAGTGCCAAGTAGTTTTATATATGACTTGTGCTTACATTTACATTAAAAGAACATAGGGTAAACATAGAACATTTCTGTTATGGAAAGTTCTACGGGACAACGCTGACATACACCTTGAGTGTTTAGTCTGAAAAGTCAGATAAAATGATGAACTTACACAAGTGCTTGCTCTTGATCTTTCCTCACTTCCTGTTTAGGTCTGTTCCTGTTCCATCATTCTGTGTTCCTTATTTGCTGAGACTATGAGCCAAGAATTTCCCTTCTTTTGTCCTTTTTGTTTTCCTTTTTTTTTTTAACCCTGGACTGCACAGTGGCAGCAACCAGGTGAAACTACAGAAGTATTTTGTTTCATTGCTTATACTTTTTTGCAGGTGAAATTTGAAGCTCAGAAGGAAATTTTACAAAGACTAGAGTCTTACATCCGAAGGAAATTTTACAAAGACTAGAGTCTTACATCCAAATGATCAATGGAGTCAATGTGACAACAGCTGCACCCAAATCTGATGGGCTGTCTTGTATTCTCCATCCTATTATACCCTCTGTAAGTTGCTACCTCCCTGTTCCTTGTTTACTAAGTCCCCTTAATGGTTAGTAATAGCAGCCTATTTACTGGGTACTTACTAGGTCCCATGCTAATGATTATCAGGCATCATTGTCTCATTTTATAGATGAAAATATAGGGGCCCAGAGAGATTAAGTAATTTGCCCAGGAAACACTTCTAGAAAGTGTCAGAGCTGAGATTTCACTCAGGTCTATCTGATACAGATGCTACTTTATCAACTACTCCACTTACCTCCTTAGATTCTAGACTTTGGAAACCTTTTCATTGAGGCCTCAGAGAGGCAGAATTTCATTTATGGCAGGGATTGGCCTGATTTTGTAAATAAAGTTTTATTGGAATACAGCCAGGTTCACTTGTTTATATGTTATCTGTGGCTGCTTTCTCAGTACAGTAGCAGAGTTGAGTGGTAGTGACAGGGGCCATATGGCCCACAAACCCTGAATATTTACTCTGTGGCCCTTGACAGAAGAAATTTGCTGACTTTTGTGGTATGACAAGATTGGAACTCCTTTCTACTATGGAGTGTCGTGATCTTCTCAGTCACAGACTTTCACATATGCTATACCTTCCAAGCAAGCATCATTTGTCCTCAGCCACAGAACATTCCTGCTTTCCCTTTATTGTTGTCGTACTTGATTTCATTTGACCTTTTGTCACCCCTCCTATCCTCTGCCCTCTCCAGCCTGTTATCAGTGGCTACCGAAATAAGTCCACCTTTTCTGTGAACCGAGGTCCAGATGGCAATCCAAAGACTGTAGGATACTACCTGGGAACATGCAGAGGTCAGTCAAAAGACTGAGGAGAAGGGAAGGGTACAGAGAGTGGTATCAGTAGGAGTGAAAAATAATAGTGGCCCTGAAGAAGAAGGTTGAATTGGAAGTCTTTGATGCAGAACATGATCACAAGTTTCATTGTGGATACTTTTTGATGGGTAGTCATTGTAACATAGTGATAGAAATCACAACCCTCACCCTTTTTTACTCCAAAAGCCATATACCTAATACCTAGTAAACACTTAGTAAATGTTAGTATTGTTGCTGCTGCTGTCTCAGTGTCATCATCATTTTATGGTACTTTCCATACTGGAAGCAGTCTCATCTTTTCTGTTTCACATCCCCATATCCCTAGATATGGGGTTCAAGACCAGCCTGAGCAAGAGTGAGACCCTATCTCTAAAAAATAGCTGCACAGACAGCGCCTATAGCTCAGTGGGTAGGGTGCCAGCCACTGGTTCGAATCCAGCCCGGGCCAGCTAAAACAACAATGACAACCTCAACAACAACAACAACAAAAATAGCTGGGCATTGTGGCAGGCACCTGTAGTTCTAGCTACTTGAGAGGCTGAGGCAAGAGAATTGTTTAAGCCCAAGAATTTAAGGTTGCTGTGAGCTGTGACGTCATGGTATTCTGCCCCAAGGCAACAGCTTGAGATTCTGTCTTAAAAAACAAAAAATAGCCAAGCATTAGTGGCGGGTGCTTGTAGACCCAGCTACTCAGGAGGCTGAGGCAAGAAGATTGCTTGAGCCCAGGAGTTGAGGTTGCTGTGAGCTATGATAATCTACTGAGGGCAACAAAGTGAGACTATCTCAAAAAAAATTTTTTTTGAAGAGGTGGTGCATACTCGTGAGGGTAATCACAATAGCATGCTTCTTTTTTAAAATAATTTTAGGTTAATATGAGGGTACATATGATTAGGTTACATTTTTGTGTGTTTGTAAGGTGTCTGAGTTGCAGTTGAGTCCTTCACACAGGAAGTGTGCCATATACCTGTACATTGTACCCCTTAGGTGGGAACACGGTGGCGTATTTTTGAGACTTAATTCTAGCGTCCATTCCCAGATTCCATTCCTGAACTTTCCATTTACCTATTTTCAATAAATCTACTTGAAACCATCATTTTATATTAGTCACACTATTTAATATCCATATGCCTTAAACTATAGTTCCTTAGGGCAGCCACTTGGCTTTTTTCCCTGTTTTGTGTTGAATTCAATGAGTATATGATGTCAGTGTTCTATTATTTAGTAATAGAAAAACAAAACCCATTACATTTTATTTCCCTTTTAAAATCTGAACAGAAAGCAGACATTGTCATATTGTGCATTTGTGGCATGAGAGAACATATTGAGGACTTTCTCCATTAGGAATTAGCTGCTTAATGGCTAGACCAGGAAACAATTAATTTTTTTCTGAAAAATGGCCATGAGTTTGAATTAGGCACTTTGGTTCTACATATCTACGTATGTTTCTTTGAAGAAGGGAATTTGAAATGCCAGATATTTTCTTTTAAATAAGAGTCAAACTATATTAATTAATTATTTTTTCTTTTTGTAGATGGGAACATCGTTTGTGTACCATCTAAGGACCTAAAAAACATCTCTGAGAAACATAATCAAGTGGCACAGGTAAAAAGGAACAAGGGCTGGTTGAAGATGGATGACCCAGGACATTGTAGTCTTATAACTGCAGTGTCCCTGACATTTTAATAATAGAGCCGCTTCTAGTACTAGAGGGTAGGAGGAGCTCTGTACTGAAAGTGTATTGGAGAGAACATTGCTAGTATTTCATTTTAGGGACAGCGAATAGGAGAGAGAACTGCGTCCATTTTTGTAAATGTCAGGCATCCAAGGACTTTAATAGTAGGGAAGTATTTGGAAAGAGAGATACTGATGAGAACACTAGTAATTTTTTTATCTTTCTTATTTTTTTATTTTTTTATTTTTTTGAGACGGAGCCTCAAGCTATCCCCCTGGGTAGAGTGCCATGGCATCACAGCTCATAGCAACCTCCAACTCCTGGGTTCAAGCGAGTCTCCTGCCTCCGCCTCCCAAGTAGCTGGGACCACAGGCGCCCGCCACAACGCCCCGCCATTTTTTGGTTGCAGCCATCATTGTTGTTTGGTGGGCCCCGACTGGGGATTCGAACCTGCCACCTTAGGTATATGTGGCTGGCGCCCTAGCCGATTGAGCCACAGGCGCCAAGCCTTATGAGGCATTTTCTAAAGAGCCCAGCATTTGTTCTTGAGATGATAGAAATGTTCTGGCATCAATGGTGACAGCTGTACAACACTTGAATATACTAAAATCCCCTGAATCTTGTTATGTGAAATATATCCCAATCTAAAAGTGCTATAAAGAGATATAGAATATAAGGTAAAATAAACACCTCATATTCAGCCTTGTGGCCCTCCTACCTCTTTTTTTTTTTTTTTTTTTTTTTTTGAGACAGAGTCTCTCTCTCCTGCCTGGGTTAGAGTGCCATGGTGTCAGCCTGGCTCACAGCAACCTCAGACTCCTGGATTCAAACAATCCTCTTTCTTCAGCCTTCCTAGAATGCTAAGATTACAAATGTAAGCCACTGTGCCTGGCTGCCGCCTTTATCTTTGTGTCCTCTGGCCCCTGCCTCACTGGATCCCCTCCCTTTCCTGGCAAGTCTATACCACCTACTCAGACCCATCCAAGATCATCTGGAGGCTGAGGCACTAAGCCCAGAAGTCACCCCAGATGAGCCGCCCAATGACCAAGGCTGTGGTTACAAGCGTGTGTCAGCTGAGGGATACAGTTTCACATGAGAATTTAATTATAGCTCCAGAGTAGTGAAGGGAGAGGGGTGGCGCAGGCTTTGAGGGAATGTACAGGAAGCTATCCTGCCCTGTAGATCAGTCTCACAAGGATCACAGAACAGCAGGCCTGCAGGAACACAGTTTATGGCAATCAACTTGCTCTTAAGTGTGAATTACTGGCCCAGCCTGTGCACAAGCAAAGTGGTCCAGAAAAAAAATGCAAAGTGAACTCTCACTCAATCTCAGGTCTCAGAGAAGCCATCTCCTCACCTACTGCCAGACACACCATTTTATTCAGCAGGAAGTGAAGGGGAGGCAGGGTCTGTTTTCACAAAGTATCCCATCTTCAGTTTTCTCCCTGGTTCTCAGCTGTTTTTCTGGAATGGAATCTGAGCTGCGGCTGCAGGGAATCTTTCCCATGCCTGGCTACAATGCTCAGATCCCTGCCTACTGCCCACGAAAGTGCCAAGGAGCTGTGCAGCTGCTGTCACACAGATGTCAGTAAGGCTCAGGAGCCTGATACACACAACTGTTCAACTAGCAGGCCTGAACATTGCCAGGTGGGAAACGTAGTTGGGGTGGGAGGAGAGAAAATGTTGGGGGGGGGAGAATATGGGAAAAGTAGGGTCCATGTGGAGGAGTAAGTTCCATCAAGACATATTTTCATTGGGTGCTTTGTTTGAGACAGAGTCTTACCCTGGTGTCAGCCCAGCTCATAGCAACCTCAAACTCCTGGGCTCAAATCCTCCTGCCTCAGCCTCCCTAGTAGCTGGGACTACATGTACCCACCACACCACCTGGTTAATTTTTCTATTTTTAGTAGAGACAGGATCTCCCTCTTTCTCAGGCTGGTCTTGAACTCCTGAGCTCAAGCTACCCTCCCGCCTCAGCCTCTCAGAGTATTAGGATTACAAGCGTGAGCCAATGTGCCCAGCCATTCAAAACATATATTCTTCTCCCCTATTCTTGGCCCATATCTAGGCCTTTTGTACTTGAAGCTCTTCCTGGCCAGCTTACTTGCTGTTGTACCAAAATGTCTCCACAGCCATCTGCTACTGCCCCACCCCAACTTATCATCTCATTTCTTCTTCTCACTGACTGAAGATAGAGCTAGGAACCCAGGCCCTTTTCTTGGTCACTCTTCCCAAGACCCCATCCCCAACCCAGGTATCACCCTTCCCATCTCTTCTCTGAGCTCCTTTTTCCCTGAGATCCTGAGAGATTTCTCCCTAAAAGCCATGGAAAGAAACTTTCAGACTGGAGGTGGTATCCTTTTCTGGATTTGTATGGAAGGGGAAAAAAGGTAGGAGTTGTGAGTAGCAGAGCAGATGAGGGGTGAGGGAACACAGGAAGAGGCACCTTTTTGCTCTCTACTCTGTAAGCCATAACATCAAGGAACTACCAAGGCAGCTCTTCCCAACAGCTTCCCTTTGGGAAGTCAGAGGGCAATTAAACCACTTGAAAAATGGGAAAAGCAAGTCACAAAACTGAATGTAAAATAGTATCCCATTGTTGGGGCTGGGTGCGGTGGCTCACCCTGTAATCCCAGCACTTGGGAGGCCAAGGCAGGTGGATTGCCTGAGCTCACAGGTTCGAGACCAACCTGAGCCAGAGTTAGACCTTAACCCCAGGATTTTAAGGTTGCTGTGAGTTATGATGCCACAGCACTCTACCAAGAGTGACAAAGTGAGACTCTGTCTCAAAAAAAAAAAAATCCCATTATTAAAATTAAAAATAGCTAGGTATACACAATCTGAAAGGAATATAGACTAAAATTTATAGCAGTCATTTATGAGTCATTATGTATGACTTTTATTTTCTTCTCAGTGTTTACCTATTTTTTCTAACGGTCATAATGGATAAGCATTACTTACATAATTAAAACATTTTAGGCTGGGCTCAGTGGCTCACACCTGTAATCCTAGCATGCTGGGAGATGGAGGGAAGAGGATCCCTTTAACCTCAGGAGTTCAAGACCAGCCTGAGCAAGAGCATCTTTACCAAAAATAGAAAAAAAATTAGCCAACCATTGGGGCTGGCACCTGTAGTCCCACTACTTGAGAAGCTGAGGTAGAAAGAAGTATTGCTTAAACCCAGGAGCTTGGGGTAGTTATAAGCTAGGCTGACCCATGGCATTCTAGCCTGGGACGACAGAGTGAGCCTCTGTCTCACAAAAAGAAAAAATTTGTTTTAAATAAAATTAAAAATGACACACATGTAAACTTATGCCAAAGGGCCAGGCCCACATCCTAAAAAAGGCAGTTTCTTGATTCCTACAATCCTAGCTATTGGTGGCACCTGATGATTAAATTTTAAGCCCCCAAATAAAATTTTCCGTCATTCACTGTTTGTCACTAACTAAACAGCTTACCAGTACCTCCTACCATGGGACACAGGCCCAAAGGGCTCCAGTGCTCAGACCCAAAAGCCAGAACCTCAGCAAAATGCAAAAACAAATACAGGGCCAGAGGGCAAGGGTGCACTCTGGACAGCTAGCTGCCATTGGTAAGGCAAGGTCCTATGGGCAATCACTAGACTTGGGTTAATAGCCGTTCAAGCTAACGTTCAGATACAAAGAGAAAGACAAAAGGTCTTGAAGTGCTGTTTAGTCCAACCAACATTACTGCTATCTACCTACAGGGATGGGTCCTGAGGGTCCAGAGATCCACAATAAAACAATCAACTATCAATAAATGCCTCCTCAATGCCTTTACAGGTCTGAGTTTATTTTATTTAATCCTCAGAGGTGTAGTGTCTACTTTTATTTCCCCTTTGCAGGGATAAAGTGACTTGTCCAAGGCCACTCAGCCAGAAACCTTCAGAGCCTGAATTTAGTCCCACATAGCCTGGCTCTTAACCGCTACTCCATATTCCCTCAAAGTTCTTGTCCTCTGAAATAGGTAGTGAGCTAGAGTTACAAAGAGTACCACATATTTCCTGCTCTGCTCCAGGGGAAAGCTCATTCCCTTCCAAGAAGTCAAAAAAATAAGAAGTGTGGTTGTCTCTGTCTTGGCTACCCTACCAGCCTCCGGCTACTAGAGTTCTGGGATCCCTGGGGCTTACAGCTGGCCTAAGGAGAAGCCAGCAGAGCAGACAGGTGAGCACAAGCCCCAGAGACCAGCCAAAGCCACCACTGAGATACCACCTATTCCTGCATCTTCTGATTCCCAATACGATCCCTGCACCCTGGCCCCTGCCACCAGGCTAGGAAATGGGAACAAAAATAGAAAAGGCTCTCTAAAAATAAACCAAGGATGATAATATATAAGAAAAAAGAAAAATAATCAGGGCTCTTGGTACCTGTGCAGACCAGCAGGAGTCCTGCTGGTCTGCACAGGTACCAAGAGCCCGGATTCCCTTTCAACCTCTGTTTACAAGACTGCAGATGCACACTTGCACACTTCTTTCACACACTTCTGGAAAGCACAGGCTGAAGTGACATTGGCAGGAAGAGCAGAATTACTGAATCTAGGAAAACAGGGTCTCCAAAGGGCTCACACTCCAATTCTGCCACTTGTTAACTGTGTGACTTGAACAAGCCCAAACATTGGCTGGCTAGTCTTTTGTAGGCAACTGCTGACTACCTTGAAGCAGATCCAGGAAGCTATAACGCATGTCCATTCTAAGGGCCTCCTCTGCCCATTGACCTAAAATGAGACTCTGCAGGCAGTCCAAGGTCTGCCAAAATTTTGCTTCTGCTCAGTGACCAACAAAAACATCTTGCTACTCTCTGAAGCCAACGCCAGTCTGGCCAGTCTTCAAGCTGGAACAATTTGATTCAGCCAGCCATCCCTCCTAGGAGGTCCTACTATTTGGTAAGCAAAGACATGGACTTTAATCACTTGAGTACAAATCCCAGTTCTGCCATATAAACTGCTGTGCAACTTTAGGCAATTTTCCTAATCAGTTTGAGCCTCAGAATCCTCACCTGTGAAAGGCATATAAAGATTCCTACCTGTTGGGGTTGCAGTATGGATTAGACAGTGATGTATGTAAAGTGATTGCCAAACTGGGAGTCATATTATACTCAGTTACTGGGTATCTACAGGCTCTACAATGGAAGGGGATTAGACACAAGAGGGGACACAGTCAGCCCAGCTCTTGAACTCAGTCTAATAGCAAGGCCTAGATTGCAAGCAGAAACTCCACCATAAGATACCATGGGAGGTTCTGAGCCAGAGGTGTGAGAACGGAGACTTATCCAGATCCTCAGGGAGGAAGAAGGCAATGGGAAAGGCTCTGCCAAAGCTAAAAATCTCAACTGTCTCCATTGAGTTAAAAAAAAAAAAAAAGAAGGGACAAGAGTGGGAAAGAGTCCTTAAGTGACATGTTGGTTTACATTTTTTTCTACAGATGTCTGACTGTTCCCCCATGAAATGGCTTCCCAGACAGAGCTCTGGTGTAGGCCAGTGCCAGGGCCACTCTGTGGGAAAAAGGCCACTGAGGTTGGCCAGCGCTTAGTGAGCACGTCTGTGCTCACTATCAAGGAGCTGATTTCTAGTGAAAAGGTCTTTGATCACAGATGATGAACATGCATCAGCGCTGAGGCTGTGACTGTGCTTTGATGGCTGCTCCCTCGCAACTCAACAAAGTCCTGGCTCACTGAGAACACCAGGTAGACGGATCAATTCTCTTGCATGGTGAAAGCAGAAAGGAGCATAAGATGCATGTTGCAGTCCTCAGAGAGAAAACAGCACACAGCCAGGAGCTCAGGGAGTGCTAAATCCTGCTCTTTGTCCAGTGGGAAAGTACTCCTTGGTCATTTACAAAGTGCCCCTGGGGGGAGGGGAAGAGGGAGATGCAGAAGTGAATCGAAACAGATGGTCTTGGAGGTAGTGAGGGAGAAAACAAGGCTATTATGGGAGGGGACAGAGGCAGGCATTGGCTTGGGTGCAGTGTTGGCTGTAGTATTAGGATGTCAAAAGGAAGAGTCATAAGAATTATATACTGTGGGCTCGGTGCCTGTGGCTCAATCGGCTAAGGCGCCAGCCATGTACACCTAAGGTGGCGGGTTCGAATCCCCAGCCTGGGCCCGCCAAACAACAAAGACGGCTGCAACCAAAAAATGGCCGGGCATTGTGGCGGGCGCCTGTGGTCCCAGCTGCTTGGGAGGTGGAGGCAGGAGACTCGCTTGAGCCCAGGAGTTGGAGGTTGCTATGAGCTGTGATGCCATGCACTCTACCCAGGGGGATAGCTTGAGGCTCCGTCTCAAAAAAAAAAAAAAAAAAAAAAAAAGAATTATATACTGTGGCTCAGTACCTATAGCTCAGTGGCTAGGGCGCCAGCTACATACACTGGAGCTGGCAGGTTCGAACCTGGCCAGGGCCTGCCAAACAACAATGATTAACTACAACAACAATAACAAAAATATCCAGGCGTTGTGGCAGGCGCCTGTAGTCCCAGCTACTCAGAAGGCTGAGGCAAGAGAATCCCTTAAGCCCAAGAGTTTGAGGTTGCAGCTTGGTGCCTGTGGCTCAAATGGCTAAGGTGCCAGCCACATACACCTGAGCTGGTGGGTTCAAATCTAGCCTGGGCCCGCCAAACAACAATGATGACTGCAACCAAAATATAGCCAGGCGTTGTCGCGGGCGCCTGTAGTCCCAGCTACTTGGGAGGCGGAGGCAGGAGAATTGCTTGAGCCCAGGAGTTGGAGGTTGCTGTGAGCTGTGATGCCACAGCACTCTACCCAGGGCGACAGCTTGAGGCTCTGTCTCAAAAAATAAAAAATAAAAAAAGAGTTTGAGGTTGCTATGAGCTGTGATGCCATAGCACTCTACCAAGGATGACACAGTGAGACTGTCTCAAAAAAAAAAAAAAGATATGCTGCAAGAAAGTATGAACAGGGCTGGAATTACACAATTTTTTTTTTTTTTGTAGACACAGAATCTTACTTTATCGCCCTCAACAGAGTGCCATGGCGTCACAACTCATAGCAACTTCCAATTCCTGGGCTTAGGCAAGTCTCTTGCCTCAGCCTCCCAAGTAGCTGAGACTACAGGTGCCCACCACAACGCCCAGCTATGTTTTTGTTGTAGTTTGGCCGGGGCCAGGTTTGAACCTGCCACCCTCAGTATATGGGGCCGGTGCCCTACTCACTGAGCCACAGGTGCTGCCCGAATTACACAATTTTGATAGGATGTAGTCTGCAATTTGAGAATGTATTTATCTAGTGGTTTTTACTAGATAAACAAATAGAAATTATTAGTCAATTTGTTTATTACCAAATATCTTTTATTTTTCAATGACAACTATTTGGCCCCACTATTTAAAGTAAATGGTAAGCAGTAGATGGAATATAAAAACAGGGACATAGGCATGGATGTAATCAGTGGAGACAGTTTGTACCCGAGCCCTCAGATGACGACTGAGGTTACTGACAGGCTAACATTTTGGAGAGCTGCCAGAGCACCAAAACTGTCAGGGACAGAGTGACTCCTCAGCCCGGCCCTACTTCACCTTCTAGGATCTGATTCTTAGAAACTCAAGCAATACTATAAGGACCAGAAGAGGGAGAGGGGCTATACCAGGTGCAAGCAGAGGGTTTCATCTCTGGAGCCAGAAGCAAAGGAAGGATGAGCATGAAAACAAGACTGAGGCTTAGGGATGAAAGAATGGGGGTATAACTGCTAATGGGCCTGGGAGATAGCCATAAATATGCAGTGGCACCAGCTCCCATCCCCCATCTCCCAGGCTGAGTGAAAGGGAAGAAAGCAGACAAGTGCTGCTCCTAGGGGAGAAGGGCAAGGAGGTAAGGGGCTCGGAAAGCATTTCAGGTAAGCAGCAGCAGGATCCACACTTGGTAGACCAGGAGGGCTGGAGTGGAAAGAAGTGACAGGCTCAGGGAACTCGACTTCCTCATCCGCTAAGGGCAATGGAGGGGCTCCCAGAAATCCCTCCACAACTGCCTAGGGTAAGTGGCCAACCAGTACTTCTAGGTACACAGCCCCACACCAACTCTAATAGTAGACCTGCTTTTGTTATTCAGAAAGAAGAATCTGCATTTTCCTCCTCTAAGTTTTTTGGGTTTTTTTGTTTGTTTGTTTTGAGACAGAGCCTCAAGCTGTCACCCTGGGTAGAGTGCTATGACATCACAGCTCACAGCAACCTCCAACTGGGCTCAAGTGAGTCTCCTGCCTCAGCCTCCCAAGTAGCTGGGACCACAGGCGCCCACCACAACACCCAGCTATTTTTTGATTACAGTTGTCATTGTTGTTTGGCGGGCCTGGGCTGGATTCAAACCCGCCACCTTAGGGTATGTGGCTGGCGCCTTAGCCACTTGAGCCACAGGCACTGAGCCCTCCTCTAAGTTTTTTAATTGACTATGTTTACCTGCAGATATTCTGCAGATATAACACAGCAGGGAACTGAGCAAAAGGCATAAAAATAGGTGGTATGAGGAGGGAGGAAGAAGCAAAGGGCCACATGAAATAGCAGATTTCAAGGTATTTGAGGCCTCAATCACATCTCTCACGCCTATCCTCCTTTCTCATTCTACACCAGCACCACTGGCCTGCTGGCCTCCTGGCCATTCCTCAAGCACATGAGTGTGTTCCAGCTCAGGGCCTTTATGCTTGCTGTCCCTCTGCTGGTAAGATTCTTCCCATACATGGCTCACTCTCTTCTTTCATCTTAAAAATCACCTCCTTGAAGGTTTCTCCTGATCCTCTATTTAAAAATGCCAATACCACCTTTCCTGCATTATTTTTCCATATAGCACTTATCACCATTTCACAAGCTATTTACTTAATTCTAGTTCCCTCCCTTTCCCCCTCCCCCCAACTACCATGAGGGCAGGAGATGTTTTTATCAGCTTTGTTTACTCCTTTATCCCTGGTGCCTAGGAATGGTGCATAGCACACAGGAGGCACCCAGTAATATCTGGTGAATGAATGGAAGAAAGAGGAGTGGAAAAGATGAAATTGGAATCATGTTTTAAGGAATCCTGGATCCTTAATGCTATGAAAGAACCCTCTCCCTTTTGTTCTGAGGCAATCTTACTCTGTTACCCATGCTAGAGTGCTGTGGCGACAGCCTAACTCACAGCAACCTCAAACTCCCAGATCCAAACAATCCTCCTTGCCTCAGCCTCCTGAGTAGCTGGGACTACATACAGGTGACACCCAGGTAATTTTATTATTGTTTTTTGAAGCAAACAATCTTATTAGAAGTATATATAATACAGAATTAAAAAAAAAAAAAAGAGGCTCAGCGCCCATAAAACAGTTGTTATGGTGCCAGCCATATGCACTGAGGCTGGTGGGTTCAAGCCCAGCCTGGGCCAGCTAAACAACGACAACTGCAACAAGAAAATAGCCAAGCGTTGTGGCAGGTGCCTGTTGTCCCAGCTACTTGGGAGGCTGAGGCAAAAGAATGGCTTAAACCCTGGAGTTTGAGGTTGCTGTGAGCTGTGATGCTATAGCACTCTATCAGAGGGTGACATAATGAGACTCTCACAAAAAAAGAAAAAAAAAATAGAAATGCCTGAAAAGTATAGGGTCTTAAAAATACCTTTGATCAATTTTCAAAACTTTGAACATAATAATTTAGGCGGTAGGAACATTATTACAAACTATAAAATGGCAAGTATACTAGATTCACCTATAAAGAACACGAATATTTTTTGTGATCAATAATGGATTCTGATACCTCGTCTATGATCACTTTAGTTTTCCATAAAAATCAGAATTAGTGTAACACAAATATTTTTTGTGATCAATAATGGATTCTGATACCTCGTCTATGATCACTTTAGTTTTCCATAAAAATCAGAATTAGTGTACCTGCTTAAAACTTTTATATATATATTATATATATATATGTTTGGTTTTTTTTTTGGGAGACTGAGTCTTATTATGTTGCCCTAGGTAGAATGCCATGGCATCATAACTCACAGCAATCTCAAACTCTTGATCTTAAACAATTCTCTTGCCTCAGCCTCCCAAGTAGCTGGGACTACAGGTACCTGCCACAATGCCTGGTTAGTCTTTGATTGTAGTTGTCATTGTTGTTTGCCAGGCCCAGGCTGGATTTGAACCTGCCAGCTCTGGTATATGAATCGCCCCTACAGTGTGGCTGGTTGAAGTAAGAACTAGAATGCTGTCAGTATTTCTCTGTGGAACCTACAATGAGTCCAGTTGTGTAAGTGATTCTCTCTCTCTTTTTTTTTTTGTAGACAGAGCCTCAAGCTGTTCCCCTGGGTAGAGTGCCATGGCATCACAGCTTACAGCAACCTCCAACTCCTGGGCTCAAGCGAGTCTCCTGCCTCCGCCTCCCAAGTAGCTGGGACCACAGGTGCCCACCACAACGCCTGGCTATTTTTTTGGTTGCAGCCATCATTGTTGTTTGGCAGGCCTGGGCTGGATTCGAACCCACCACCTTAGGTGTATGTGGCTGACACCTTAGCCACTTGAGCCACAGGTGCTGAGCCTGTGTAAGTGATTCTCAAAGGTACTGAACAAGCTCAGCTTATAGCTAAGACTACAGGCACCGCCACAGGCCCAGCTATTTTTAGAGACAGGGTCTCGCTCTGGCTCAGGCTAGTCTCGAACCCATGACCCCAATCCACCTGCCTCATCTTTTTTTTTTAAACTAGAAAATTTTCTTGGTGTAGCTATCCTTAGTACTTTTTTCTTTGGAGACAGAGTCTCACTTTGTCACCCTCAGTAGAGTGTTGGGGCGTCAGAGCTTATAGTAACCTCAAACTCTTGGGCTTAAGCAATTCTCTTGCCTTAGCCTCCCAAGTAGCTGGGACTAGAGGCACCTGCCACAGGCCTGGCTATTTTTAGAGACGGGGTCTCGAACTCATGAGCTCAGGCAATACACCTGCCTTAACCTTCCAAGTGTTGGGATTACTGTCCGAGCCACTGTACCCAGCCTATCCTTAGTACTTAAAACCAACCTGAGGCTCAGCACCCGTAGCACAGTGGTTAAGGTGCCGGACACATGCACCGAGGCTGGCGGGTTTGAACCCAGCCCAGGCCTGCTAAACAATAATGACAACTACAACAACTAATAGGAATCCTTTTTGTAATAGCCTATTACAAAAAATAGCTGGGCATTGAGGCAGATACCTTATAGCCCCAACTACTTAGGAGACTGAGGCAAGACAATTGCTTAAGCCCAAGAGTTTGAGGTTGCTGTGAGCTGTGACGCCACTGCACTCTACTGAGGGTGACATAGTGAGACTCTGTCTAAATAAATAAATTCTCTCCAAAGAAAAAAAAAACAACCTTAACTAAACATAAACAGGATGGTTCCAGCCTCACCAACATCCCTGGTACTTAACTCCCTAGTCTCCATTCATCCATATTTTCCTTACAGGCCCCATGAAGCACTCATCAAATCTCCCTATCCCCTAAAGCAGCGGTTCTCAACCTGTGGGTCATGACCCACTTGGACTGTATTAAAGGTTTGCGGCATTAGGAAGGTTGAGAACCACTGCAAAGCAAACAAAATGTCCTTCCCTTCCCTACAAAATGGCATATTGAGCAATTTTTAGCACCTTCAAAAAAAAAACAAAAAACTACCAATCCAAGCCCTCTCATTTTAACTAAATCAGAAGCAGAGCTGACTTCATGCTTATCCCGGCAGGGAGGCAATTCCTTCTCTCAGGTTTTCCTGTCACTAGAGACCAGAAAGACTGAAAGCCTGGGAGGGTCCACGTGCTGCATTGGAGGAATTATCTTGTGTTCCTTCAGGGTTTTCTCTCTGGGTTGGTTTGGCCCCATCACCACAGCCCTGTCCACAACTGTTCCACCCTATTCTTTAATAGAACCTAGAGGTACTAAGAAAGTCACTAGAGAAGCCCAGATGTTGGTTAAGATTTACCTTTATCCTTCAAAGTTTTCTGACTGGATTGACATGAGGAAAGATGGGTTATGACAACTTACTTCACCATTGCAGTTATGAGAAGAAATGTTGCTTTTCTAAGATTTTTAATGAGTCATTCCAGTTATTTTTTTAAATGACCCAGATTGAACATCCTCTTTAAGGTTCACTCTTATTCCTGCTATAATGCTCCACAAGTATCTTTACAGAGTAGCTTTCTTACCTCTTTACTTCTCCCTAGGCATCACTATACACTACTGTATATGCAGATGTATGTGTGTATATATATATGCATATATATATATATATATATATTTTTTTTTTTTTAAACAGAGCTTCAGGCTGCTGTCAGCCTGAGTAGAGTGCCGTGTTGTCACAGTTCACAGCAACCTCCAACTCCTGGGCTTAAGTGATTCTCTTGCCTCAGCCTCCCAAGTAGCTGGGACTATAAAGGTGCCCACCACAATGCCCGGCTATTTTTGGGTTGTAGTTGTCATTGTTGTTTGGCAGGCCCGGGCTGGATTTGAACCCGCCAGCTCTGATGTATGTGGCTGGCACCTTAGCCACTTGAGCTACAATCCCAAGCCTATGTATTTGTTTTTTTAAAACAATAAAAATGCTCTTCTCATTCTCCTTTGTCTGATATAGACACCAAGTATATAGTCAGAAAATAAATAAAGGCTACAAAAACTTTCCAAGGAAGATCACTGAAAAGAAAAATCCTCTCTTCTTCCAATACCACACAGCTAGACTTTCAGGCATGCCAGCTAAGAAAAAAAGATCGCGGCTCGGCGCCTGTGGCTCAATTGGCTAAGGCGCCAGCCACGTACACCTAAGGTGGCGGGTTCGAATCCCCAGCCCGGGCCCGCCAAAAACAACAATGATGGCTGCAACCAAAAAATGGCCGGGCGTTGTGGCGGGCGCC